>JARYGA010017081.1:0-27756 GCA_030545235.1 Helianthus tuberosus | reverse complement strand
ACAAAATGGTAGAATATGGCTCCAACTTGGTTTGGCCTGTTTAAAATTCGAGTCTAGTCAAGTTGACTCGTTTATAAATGAAGCCGATCTCAATCTAGTTACAGGCAAGCCACCAGCCGCGAGCTTTTTGAACAGTCATGGGTAGGAATAACGTCTCTCTTCATGTGGTTGACGTGGAAGTGCAAAAACCAGTGTGGGACCCGGAACTGTCGGACCGGAACCCATATTGAAACGCGGTTGACTGGAACTAGTCTAGGATTGACCCGAACCTAAGGGTTGTAATTGAGTTGGGAACCTATACTTAGAAACCGGTTTAAAATGGTTAAGCCTGAACCGGAACCAAACTGATCATTTCCCCTTCAAACACCGGTTCCAACAAATACTGGTTTTGACCAAGTCTGATCCAAATTGGAACAATTCCAACCAAAACCAGTTTGGGAACGTTACTATAATAACATTTATGGGTGAGGTTTTCAGTTTTCACTATCAAATGAGCTACAATGGTTTTTTTTTTTTTTTTTTTAACCTCAACTTCTCAACTTTCAGCATTGACACTTACATTCACTCAGTTTTATAAAAAAAATTGTAAAATGTCATTTTAACTCCCTCGGGTTTTACGTGTTTATTTTTATGTGCGTGGATCATAGGGGTGAGCAAAAGGGAAAACCCGACCCGACCATTACCCGACCCGACCCGAGAATCGATCAAACATAAAATACAGAACCGATTCACTACCCTAAATATAGGGTCGGTTCTGGTCCATAGGTCCAAGTCGGGTTTCACCATGAAAAGAACCGAGAACCGACCCGACCCGACCCTATTTTATATGAAAAATTGGAACCGATCTAAATACCTAGGTACTTGGGTTCGGGTCGGGTTGGGTATATTTTCGGTTCGGTTCTCGGTTATTTTCGGTCCGGACCTAAACTTGCTCACCCCTAGTGGATCACACCCCTAGTGGATCACATATAATGTTTTCATGCTTATTTTTATATGTGTATTTAGTTGGTTTGCATTTTAACGTAAATTTTGTTCATTTTCCTCGATAATAAGTCAGGTCAAATCTAATACGTTTCCATACTTATTTATATGTCCGTTTTCAGTCGGTATATGTTTTGACGTAAATTTTGTTCGAAAATAAGTCGGGTAAAATATTTGACGGTACTAATTTAAGTTACTTTAAGATTCAGCACCGCCGAAACATGCAGCGGATCAAAATACTATTTATATAAATTTTGCTAGTGAAGGGATGGGAAGAAACCATTTAAAATAGATGAAGGGCGTATGTGTATACATAATTTACATTTATATTGTAAAATGGACAATTTGTATTTGTAAGTTGTTTTATTAGTCAATGGACAAATTTGTATTTGTAAGTTGTTTTAGCCAATACACAAGTTGCCATTGGAGACCGGCTATCATAGTTAAGACAGCGTGTTTGTAGCTTTGCGGACATGTCTTCATCCCATGCAGATTTATCAAACTTGTTTTGGTTGGTTAAGGGGACCAATTTGAGTTCCACCCCAAAACAAAATAATTTTCCAAAATTGACCAACTTGTTTGAAAAAAGATCCACATTTTATTTTATACACCACATGATTTGCAAAAAAGAACATCACTCGTGACTAGGAAACTGACGAAGAGAAATTGTGAGGGGTGAGAATCACATTTAATTTTATAATTTTTAAGAAGGATGCTATTTGGTGAAAGTCAGGGTGTTAGATTTGTAAAATCGGTGAAATTGAAATATGAAATCCACTTTTAACGTGTTTGATTCGGAAAATTTGTTGGAATTTGAATTTCAGTGATAAGGGTGCACGGTATGGTTTGCGGGGACTAGGGTGATTGAGTGGAGTCACCGATCGGTGACCACACCATGGTGATTGAGTTAAGGTGTTTGAGTAGGAGAGAGGGTGAGAAATCGGTCTATACTCACCGAAGGTGGAGAAGAAGAAAGAGAGGAGAGAGACAGAGGTGAGAGGAGAGAAGAACCAATCAAAGTAGGAGAGAAGAGAGAGAAATCGGGTGTTTGAGTGGGTGTTTAACCATACCTAGTGTTTGAGTAGAAAATGAGGAGTGAAGGGGGAAGTTGACATGACTTTATATCATTGGGTAGAGAAAACTCAAACACCCAACTCAATCACCACCATACCGCCTACCCTAACATGTTTGGTTAAAATCAATAGGGGGGTCTGGATTTTTGTTAGGAGGGGCAAAATTTTGGTTAATTACGCATAATCTAAATAAGAATTAATTTCATATATATTTTTACAAACTTGAAAATTTTCATATATACTCAATAAAAACTAAAAATATGGCATATGCCTTTACAAAATAGTTAAAATATCAAATATGTAGCAAGTTTGTTTAGGTTAAGGTGCATATACAATGCACGTTTGTTTACATATATGTAAGGCCAATTGGATTTTAACACCTTTAACTTTGAAGAGTTGGCCGATAACACCTGCAACTAACACTTTGATCTGTGACACCCCAAACTTTTAATTTTGTTTGTCATTTCACCACTCAGTTAAAAAATCAGTAACTGAGTTAGTTTTCAATCCTAGGTGGCATCATTAATCCTACATGGCACGAGTGACGTGGCCATATTTTGATAACTTGGTTTTTTTTAATGAGTTGTCATGATGAGGTGGCCAAATTATATTATATATATAACAATATGTGTATGTATGTATATGTATAGGCAATAAATATACCAGATTCAATACATAAAATCAAATCATCATATCATCTTCATCTTTAACCCCAATTTAAAGCCTCATCTTCATCACTGGAATTGGCACCACCGGTTCAACTCCTCCGCCACCACCAGTTCCGGCACCCCCGGTTAAAATATCATCTTCCTCTGCGGCGGACTGCGACAAAAGTTAAAGGATGAACGTAAGGATGAACGCCATCCTCCTGATGGTTCAACTTCGGATCCTCCTGATGGTTCAACTTCGGATGAACGCCAAATCACCCTTTTGAGAGGAATCTTTGACAGCAGGAGAACCCAAATCACCCTTAAAATGCTCGTAAGGATGAACGCCATCCTCCTGATGGTTCAACTTCGGATCAATCGCTGATGTAGGTAAGTTTTGAGGTGGCGGCTGTTTAGGGTTTAGGGTTTTACCTTCGGTGGTGGTCCTTATCATCTTCACAAAAAAAACCCTATTATTGATTCGTTGTGTCATCATTTGAAGAACCGCGTCGCAGCAGCGAATATAGAGCAGCGGTCAACGGCAAAGATTACGTCGTTGGTGGTCCTTATCATCTTCACAAAAATCAGATCTATCAACAAACACATCTGAGAAAAAAATTGGGGATTAGGGTTAAAAGCTTACAAAGAGAGAGACCGCTAGTGAATGGCGGCGAACGGTGGAGTCTAAGATGCGTTGGTCAGCGGTGAGATTTTAGGATGAAGATTTGTAGTGAATGATGTATTGAGAATGTTGTATAGATCTGAGAATAGTTTGTGGATTTATCATGTATTGAGATTTGATAACAATTTATTGTTAACAGATTTGAAAACAAGTTATTGGTGATGGGTGATTGCCATGAATGACCGTCGTGGATGATGTAGAAATGTGTATAGATAGAGTATGTGTGTTTTTGTATATATATATTACTATATATAAACACAATTGGTTATTTACACATGCTTGCCACGTAGACATCTCCCAGTCATCAAATGGGTGCCACGTAGGACAAAACATAAACCCAGTCTGTGCCACGTAGGATGAAAGACTAACTCAGTTACTGATTTTTTAACTGAGTGGTGAAATGACAAACAAAATTAAAAGTTTGGGGTGTCACAGATCAAAGTGTTAGTTGCGGGTGTTATCGGCCAACTCTTCAAAGTTAAAGGTGTTAAAATCCAATTGGCCTATATGTAACTCTAGCACGTTGCATTTTGGAATTGATCATACTTCATAAATCAAATACTGCCATATATGTAAACAACGTAAATTAAATTAGTGAGTTACTTACATATATGTAAAGTAACGTATTTTTTCATGTTTTTGTGTATGATCTTAAAAGACCACGAAACCAAGAGGATCTTCTTCGTGAACTTCACGTGTTGGTCATCACCCAATCATCTCTGCTATTTAATCTCGTTTCTTCTTTTGTTTTCTCATAATTCAAGTTATTCAAATATTTTGTATATATTTCAGTGGAGACCTGTCCTCCCAGTATAGATGAATTTGGGCTTTAATCTCGGGTTCGAACCTGATGGAGGGGGGGGGGGGGGGGGTGAAGGTTTTAGTTGGAAACCTCCTATCGCACAAAACCTTAGTGGCAACTCTCCACCTACACCATCCAATCTGGATGCGGTGGGCAACATCACTATTTATCTCCCTGGGTCGGGGTCCACGAACCCCAATCTTTTTTTAGAAATAGTAGAACCGACATGTTAAATTTTTCAAGGACCCCATAAAATAAATTAATTGGATTTCATAGTATTGAGAGCAAAGATGGTGTGGTGACAAGTTCCCTTGTGTTCCAACAAAGAGATTCCAAGTTCGAGTCTTACATCCTTTGTTTTTTTAGTTTATTTTTTTCCATCAAAATTAAACTAGTGTTTTAAAACAACACAACCACCCATTGACCCTCTAATTTGTTTCTTTAAAATGATAAATTGAATGTCGATTTTATTTAACACTTGATTACCGAATAAAACTTTCAACATATAATGTAGTGGTTTCATGTCCACTAAATGCTTCTACATTATTTTCTAGCCCCGGACCCGAATACAATGACCGACCCGAAAAATTTAATGTTTGGTTGTGAAATCCTAGCCCTGACCCGACTACGATGATCGACCCGAAAATTTTAATGTTTGGTTGTGAAAAATTCTTACACAAAAAATGGACCCCAATGAAAAAAAACATGAGTCCGCCACTGGTAGTGGAGACGCACGTTCAGTTTCCGCTCAGGACATTTTTTACGGATATCTAGGTGAAGGTACGAATTTGGGCTTTAACCTCGCGTTCGAACCTGATGGGGGGGGGGGGGGGGAGGGGGGCGAAGGTTTACAAATTTCACCCAGTTCCCGCGCATCAGGGGGTTATGGTCTCACGGCGGTCGGGGAGTCGACCTTGAACATAGCCCCAACCAAGATGAGTTTACACGTGAGATTCTTTGCCGTTAAAAAAAATATAAACTTTTAAAATTCGTGAAGAAAAAAAAGTTAAAAAATAACAATTAACACGTGTTGGGTTCGATTCCACAAGGAGGGTTTTTCCCATATTTATTGGGTTTCATCCTGAATTGGTGTATATGCATTATGGCTAGTGGAGATGGATATGATCGGGTGGTTCCGCTGATGGCACGATGAGTTCGTCAGTGATTCAAATTTACCGTTCAAAAAAGTGTTGTTTCATTTGTGGAGCGAGACCAATTATCTTCCAAACCCGCTCCATTAATCCCAAACGGGTTCATAATCGTCAATACGCATACATTAATCTTCCATTTTCTTACCTTTTTACATTGATGCTACTATACACACCCCCTCCCTTCTGATTACACCCCCCTCCTCTCACATACTTACAGGTGGGACGTACGTGGGACAGGCAGTTTTCCTCTTAAAGGGGGTGTAATAGAATAAGCCTTTTACATAACATTGCTTCGATTTTTCTTCATCACTCTCTCCACCTGGTATTCTCAATCTCCTTGATTATTAATTTATTATGCTATATAAATTTCCAGGGTTCGACTTTATAATCCATCAGCTTGTTAACCTTCGATTTTATAGCCTGTTATTTCATGATCGACTTTAATGTTTTACAGTAGGTTATTATGCTCAAATATGTATTATAATATGTTTGGTTAATCTATTCTGTTACGTAATTGTGAAATATAAGGTTAATTATATTCTTATGCACACCAACTGTATGATGAAATTGCCCAACCAGCAGCATATGCTTTTACTTGGTGATGTTGTTAACTGATGAACAAAACCCGCTTGCTACGCATGCATACACTCGTTTTTACGGATGTTTATTTAAATGGAATGTAGGATGGAAGCGTGATTGAGATTCTTATCTTGATAGGCATTGAAGTATTTTACTTGTATTTCTGAACACTTATATGATATATGTTTTATCAGAATATGAATCTATGTGTATAACACAAACATTAAATTATGGGGTTGTTTGGCAACATTGTGCTTAGCCATTAAGAGGCAGCCTCTGAATGGGTCGGGCATGCCTCTAAAACTTACCCATTAAGATGCAGGCTACCACACACACATTTGGATGGATGTCCATTTTGAAGGTAATTATCGGTCATTGACTAACCCTAGTTAGATAATCAGCTGTAATAGGAGGTAGTGTTTGCATGTGGTTTTGTAGTTGGAAGTTTAACACTCGAATAATCAGTTGCTTTAGTGTGTGCCATGTAGCAAGTTCTGGTTAATTAATAACTAATAGATAAATGACCAAATATTGGCTTCAGGTTGAAAGAAGCGATAAATAGGTAGTTCTGGTTAAGTAATAACTGATAGATAAATGACCAAATACAGGCGGCAAGAAAGAAGCGACCAAATTATGGCATTTGGTATGAACCAATAATCCAAATTTGGTTATCTTACCATCAGCTAAATAGTTGGAAGGGAAGGATATTTTCTATATTATATAACTTATAATTATAATTATGACTTAAAGCCATAAGAACCTGTAATCACTTTCAAAACACACATCCAAACAACACCCTCTTGCTAGTAATGGTTAAAAGTTTTAGTGAAAACCATGAACTAGATAACTTTCCTCCCACAAGATTTAAAAAAGTTTGTAAATTTCTCCCCTGTTTAAATTACAGTTCTGTCTCTACTACTTATCCATGTGTGCTGATGCATCTCATCGTTAAGCATTTGCTCCCTTTTACAGATTGAACCTTTTCTTGAAGTCACATCTTTATCGAAAAATGAAGGAAGAAGAGGTAAATAGATGTCAAATTCAAGAATGGTATCCAATATTCAAATCCACATCCATCAAAACCATAATCCACAAATTTCCCGAATCCTTCATTCACTATCTCCTGGACGATTCAGGCCCGGTCCTTCTTCCACTTTCCATCTCCAACAACGACGCATTACCCAACAGAATCATCAAACCCAAAGACGAAGAAGACCACATTATATCCGAACAACACACATCCGATAACGAATCTAACCAAACACCACCATCATCACCGCCTTCTTTCCCGGAACTCGAATCACAAATCAACCAATAGATCAAAACGCTCGGTGGGGCCATCTTTCCGAAACTCAACTGGAGCTCACCTAAAGACTCCGCTTGGATAAGTACAAACTCGAGTCTTAAATGCACCTCGTTTTCCGAAATCGCACTTTTGCTTAAATCTTCCGATTCACTTGTTCACGACCTTTGTCATGCGTATGATTCATGCAGCGACTGTAACATCCACCGACCCGCCTGTTTCTTCCTTGCGCTTAGAAAATGCCAAAATGGTACCCGGATCTCCAACCCGAGAGGGAGTTTCGACTTTCGAGTCTTCATATGCAACAACGTCTTAGTTGGAATCTCCCAACGGGAAGTCACCACGTTTTACCCAATTCTGACCGAGAAGAAGCATGATTTGGAAAAGGTGATAGACGAGTTTTATACGGACAAGGTGAGCATGGGATTTGAGTCGGAAAGTTACATGCTTGATGTTTATGTTCGAAAGGATATGAAAGTCAAGCTTTTGGATTTCAATCCGTGGTGTGAGGTTACGCGTTACGTTGCCGTTGCTGTTTACATGGGCGGAACTGGAATCGGAGCAGTTGATGAGGGAACCAGAGTTTAGGATTGTGGAGAGCCGATGTGGGGTGAGACCGGGGTTGAAAACTGCGGTTCCGTATGATTATCTGGATACAAGTGAAGGGAGTGGTTGGGATCGGCTGTTTAGAAATGCTGATGATGAGCTGCGGCGCCAGACAAGGTCAGCCGGTGGTTGTTAACAGAATAACAGTTGTGTTTGCTGCAAGTCATTCTTCAAACTAAGGTTTGGTTTTGTTTTGTTTTGTTCGTATCATGTCAGTAAAACTGGTTGATAGTAACTTAAATGTGTTTAGTGGACTATTAAGTCTTAAAAAGTTTGATTTATTAAAACAATTGGGAAGCTACATAGAGCTATGTGAACTTGCTTATTTAATTGTGTTCATAAACGTGTTCTCTAATTAAAATCAATTGTGTATCTAACAGTCTTTTTAATTCAGAGTAAGCCTCGGTTTTAGTCTTTGTGGTTTGGCCAAAGTAACAGCTTTAGTCCAATAGTAAGGACCTGCTTTCTCTAAACGAATATCGGCCAATCAGCTTTGTTGGGACCATAAATAAGGTCATCTCAAAAGTATTGGCCAACGCATTAAACCCATCATTGGTAAGGTTGTTTCCGAATCCCAAACAACTTTTCTCTCGGGTCGCAACTTAGTGGAGGGACCTCTTATTGTAAACGAGGTTATGTCATGGCTTAGGAGGCAGAAATCTAAAGCGTTTATCCTAAAGATTGATACCGAGAAAGCCTTTGATAGCCCTAATTGGGAATTCCTTGATTTTGTCCTAATGCAAATGAATTTCCCCACCCTTTGGAGATCTTGGATCGGTGGCATTTTGATTTGGTGTGGTGCAATATCGCTAGCATCATTTGCTTCTCGGTCCGAGACTTAGTGGAGCTACACAAGCATGCAAGGCTGGGGAAAGATAAGGCGAACGCAATGCAAGTGGTCGTTTTATCGGCGTGTTGGGTGATATGGAAAGCAAGAAACAACTTGGTCCATTCGGCAAAACCTGTGGTGATGGATGCGCTCATCAATGAAATCCAAAGTATGTCATTTTCTTGGGTCAAAAATAAGGCTAAAATGCTATTGTTAAACTGGGAAAATTGGTGTAAGTTCAAAGTGTAAGTGTTGGTGTCACCTACGTTTGGGGGTAAAGTCTGGTTGCCCATACTGTATTCTGCCTAAGCATCTTGCTGGGCTGTTGCTTTTGAATCTATAAGTTGATTTTGCTGTTAAAAAAAACGTCTAATAGTATTTTTTTTTCACTGTGGTTTCCATTTTGTCACACTCAACTGCGGTCTCATCCATTTATCTTGGTTAACAGCACCACCCGGTTGCCCCTCACATGCAATGTGGCTTTGCTTTATGTGTTTCTGTTCACATATTTGGGATTTATTATGGTTGTAAAAATCCCGACTAGGCGCCGATTAATCGCTAGTCCCCACTCCATCGGCCGACTAGTGACTAGCGATTTCACCATGTGCAGCATTAAATCAAGAAAAAAGGATAAAAATGCGCTTGGGTCGGCTCAACCCGTTTTAACTCGCACTAAAAATTTACTTGTTTTGACTTGTACATGATAATTCATTACATTAGAAAAACAGGTGTGTAAAACTTAAAAGTCAAACAAATATGAGGGAGAACAAAGCCATTTATGGGGTCCCTCCGGAGTAGGATTAGATGGTTTGTGTGAGTTAGCCGGTAAAAAAATCAGATCTCTTAGAAATTTCAGTGGCTGCAATAAATGAATCATTTCGAGTTTCAGGATCACCTGCCTTTGATTGAGGGGGTGATTGGAGAATTATGTAAAGGATTCCCACTGTTGGTGGATGCCTATAGAGTTGTAATCACGCTCGACAGCTTGAAGAACTCGTTGCTTTTAGGCCTACAGGACCCGCGTGACAATGATTTGTTGTGACAATGAGACTATGGTGCACTGAAACAGATGGAGTTTTGTGTTCTTATGTTCATATTAGCTCAGTCTAATGAGGCAGAGTTTTTGTTAGAAGAAACTCTTGAACATGAGTTCAAGAGTTCCCATTTAACAGGATTTCAATATATTTTTTTTGGTTAAAGTTTTTTTCAAATTTGTTAAGTGGTATTAGCTTTTAATACATGTTTAAAATTTTATCATGAAAATATTATTTAGAGTAAATTACATGATACGTTACACATAGTTTTAAATTTTGCTCACATGTCACCCTTCAAGATTAACCGTTTCTAAGTTTATCATCTTCATGCTTGGCACATATTTATTCAATTCGTATACCCTTATTATGATCTATATTAACTCAACTCGTAGATTCTTTTATGTTGAGTCACCGAAATTAAGTTAATATATTCAAGAGAAAAATGCCCGGATAGTCCCTGTGGTTTCGCCTTATTTCAGCTATAGTCCCTATCTTTCTAAAACTACTTGAATAGTCCCTGTGGTTTTCCGTTTTGTTCTCGGATAGTCCCTGGGTCTAACTTCAGTTACTTTTCTCTGTTAAGTGGGTGTTAAGAGGGTGTGAAATGACAAAAATACCCTTACTAAAAAACAAAATAACTTAATCTATTTAATAGATTTAATTTTATGTGGGACCCACTACTTTATAAATAAATAAAAAAACAACCCCAACCCACCCCCCCCCACCCCTACCCCACCTTCATCACTCTTCTTCCCCTGCAGATCCATCTCCACCCCTCTTATACCACTTTCACCTTCACCACCACCACAACCACCATCACCACCTCCACCCCCACCACTGCCCTTCAACCGACGCCACACACCACTGTTGCACCCACACACCAACATAGCCTCACCGTTCATTCTCTCTGACTTTACCCACCACCACACCACTGCCCTTCAACCGCTAACCGGAGACACCACCATCACACATTTTTCTCTTACAACAAATTTAAAACCTGCATCACACATTCACACTCTATACAAATATGAGGTTTTGTTCAACAAAAACATTACCCGCCTGAACACCATTTTCGCATTTTGCACTCACTCGAAGCTTCAAATTTGAGATAAATTCACCTCCAAATTCAAATTCAATCATTTCCGATTCATAAAACAGTTACAAATTTGATACCTGTAGCTCGTAGAGCGAGAATTTAGGGTTTTTGTTCATCGGAGAAGATGACAGCAACGGATTTTGTTCATTCTCCATGGATTCCTGAAGACGATCAGTTGCTCAGGACTTCTATTGAGGTTTCGATACGTTTCTGTAACTGTTGTTTTTAATTGAAGATTTTGTACATGTATGTTTGCAATAGGTGATTGTGTTAGTGTTAGGAGATGTTTTAGGGCACGGTTTGCTAGATTTGATGAAATTTACATGAATTTAAGATTCACGAAGCTGTAGGTTTGATTGAGTATCGGTGGAAATCACATGTGTAACAAAATCTGTTTTCGTCGGTTCGATTCTGTTAAATTCATATAGGTTGCATGCGATAATCGAGTAGTGGATGCTTCGGATCACTGGAAGTAGTTAGTAACTAACTTGTGTGACATGATTTGAATCTGGTTTGCTGATATTAGAAAGAATTCATATATGGTGTGCGGGATTTTGTGAATGACGATGAATAGAGTGTGCAGGGTGGTGTGCGGGATTTTGTGAATGACGATGACGGCAGCGGTGGATGTTGCAGGTTGGTCGGAGAGTTTTCGGTGGCCGGAGAAGATGACCGGAGATGATGGTTGGTCTAGATGAAGGTGGGGGTGGTGGTGGGGTGGGGTTGGGGTTGTTTTTTTATTATTTATAAAGTAGTGGGTCCCACATAAAATAAATCTATTAAATAGATTAAGTTATTTTGTTTTTTAGTAAGGGTATTTTTGTCATTTCACACCCTCTTAACACCCACTTAACAGAGAAAAGTAACTGAAGTTAGACCCAGGGACTATCCGAGAACAAAACGGAAAACCACAGGGACTATTCAAGTAGTTTTAGAAAGATAGGGACTATAGCTGAAATAAGGCGAAACCACAGGGACTATCCGGGCATTTTTCTCTATATTCAATAAAAAAAACTACACCACACAAAATTAAGTTGATATATTATTTAAAAAAAAAAGTACATTGCTACTGTAAAACATAATATCGAAAATTATATAATTATCTTTTACAACTTTTCATTTAACAAAAAAAACATTTTATTACAAACTCGTTTGTTTATATTCGTTTGTTCCAATCAATAGTTTGAATTCACACCATAAGCTTGAGGATTCCACCGTCGTCACATGTCAAACAATGCCCCCAATCCAAACACCTCTACTCCCCAAAGTCTAACATAGGTTCTTTTTAAGTGTATTTTGTAACATTTAAATAGTTTCAAGGCGATCCTCTGTCACCTCTACTCTTCATACTTGCTATGGAAGCTCTGGGGTGCGTCAAGGCGATCCTCTGTCACCTCTACTCTTCATACTTGCTATGGAAGCTCTGCACGTGGCGACGGTTAGCGCCAACGAGCAAGGCATTTTCAAGGGCATTAGCACACCTAATAACGGTCCCACGTTATCGCATTTACTATACGCAGATGATGTGTTGTTTGTGGGCGAGTGGTCCGTCTCAAATTTTAACAACCTTGCTAGATTATTAAGATGCTTTAACCTATCGTCCGGACTAAAAGTCAACTTCACAAAAAGTCACCTGTACGGTGTCGGGGTTCCCAATAGTGACATCACCAGTATGGCCTCTATCCTTCACTGTAAAACGGGGACTTTCCCCTTCATCTATCTAGGCCTACCGGTTGGGGCTAACATGGGTTTGGTGCGGAATTGGAAGCCCGTAATCGAAAGGCTCGAAAGCAAACTAACTCTTTGGAAGGCGAGGACGCTTTCGTTTGGGGGGAGGGTCACTCTCATTGAAGCGGTCTTAAGTAATCTACCGACCTACTTCTTCTCGCTCTTTAGTGCACCGGTTCAAGTGATCAAGCAATTGGAACGTCTACGCCGAAAATTTTTATGGGGTGGCTGTTCGGGAAAAAATAAAGTAAGTTGGGTCCCTTGGTTTAGAGTTGTTGCACCGAAGGAGGTAGGGGGTCTGGGCATTGGCAGTCTTGAATCCACCAACAAGGCCCTGATGGTAACGTGGTGTATTAGATATAAAAATGAAAGCTCCATGTTGTGGGCGAGATTAATCACGGCACTACACTGTGGTGGAAGAAATCACTCATATATCCCATTGAAAGGTTCTCTAGGGGGGGGGGGGTCTGGAAATCCATAGTAAACCTGGGAAGAGCTAGCAACAATCCGGCTGTAAATGTCAAAGATCGAATGGTTCCGAAACTGGGGGTGGGGAACAAAACTCTGTTCTGGCTCGACACGTGGGCATGTAATTTACCCCTATGTGAGGTTTTTCCTAGGCTTTATGCAGAGGAATCGGACAAGAGATGCAGTGTAAAGCAGCACTATCAAGTTTGTAATGAATCGATAAACTGGATATGGGGTAGTGGGACGAATCTGTCAACACCAGAACTTCTCGCGGACTGGTCGGTATGCAAGGATCTTCTACACACAGTTAGTATTGGGGCAGGGTCGGATACCTGGCTGTGGAAAACAGGCTCGAGTTCAGACTTATTCACAGTTAGTAAGCTGCGTCAAGAATTGGACCACATCAACGCCATCCCGGAAACGAAACTTATCAGCTGGCTACATTGGATCCCGAAGAAGGTTAACTGTTTTTTATGGCGGGCGGTGCAAGATCGGATTCCGACGAGAGAAGCGCTCCTATTACGTCGGATCGTGCTCCCCTCCACTGCTTGTGTAATGTGTGAGGGAACACTGGAATCGGTGAACCACCTTCTAGTCACTTGTGATCTTGCTCAGAGGGCATGGTCAGTTATTTTCCAATGGATAAAAATTCCACTCCCTCGGTTCTGCTTGAGCGTTGTCCAACTTCTGGAACACATTGCTGCATATAAAGCTGGGAAGGTTGTGAAGAGGGCAGTGGGGGCAGTCCTAGCAGCTACCTGCTGGAACATTTGGCGTGCAAGGAACGACTGCATTTTCAAACACAAGACCCCACAGATGGAAAGACTAATAGGCGACATAAAGGCGGTTTGGTTCCAATGGGTTAAAACACGAGGGAGCCTCTTGGAATTATCCTGGGAGAAATGGAGGAGTTTCAGTATTGATGTCTAGCTCAATATATGTTTCTTTTACTTTTCGTTATTTCTGCATTCTGTCTTGTTTCTTTTCATTGCATGTACTATGTTTACCTTGAGCTTCTTGCTTGAGTTTCTATTGAAATTTCCGCCTTCTGCCAAAAATTTAAATAGTTTCACCAATTTATCGGTTAGCACACCTAATATCCACAAAGTAGGATTTAATAGTAGAAGATGTCAGAGTTTTTTCCTAAACTAGTGTTGGTGGAAAAAATATTTACCAAAATGGTGTTCCTTAAAAACTATTTACCAAAATGGTGTTTATTGTTTATTTTTTGTGTTCCTTGAAAACTATTTACAAAAATGGTGTTTATTGTTTTTTTTATTTGTTTTTCTTCTTAAACAACATATTAAACTTTTATAATATTTTTTTTAAATAAATCAAGTATCTATTTTTTATTCTTTAATGCTTTATATTTTTTTCAACCAATTCAATAGTTTTTTAGTTCTTTGATTTCTTCAGTTTCTCCAATTAACACTTTATATCTCTTTAGCAATAACTCTTTTACAAAACATATTAGCTTTCTTTTTTACCCTGTACAATTAAATCATTATTTGTTTCTTTATTCTTATACACTTATGTATATACTAAATTGATCTGGTAACTCTTTTTATTTATTTAATTTTTTTTACAAAATAAGAATTGATCTTTTATTTATCTTCATCTTTAACAGTATTTTAAGATTAATCCAAGTTATTATTACTAATAATATTAAAATAAAACTTACTAGATACTGGGCACTATAGTGCTCCAAGAGTTTTTTAATAATGTTCAAATTTTGCCACATACGTTTATTATTGATAATATACCACAATCAACAATAAATATGCATATTTGTTTGTTGGGTTATGCACCAACTGAAAGAACCAGAATCGAATCATTTGGCTTTGTATTTTTGAGTTCGTCTTTATTCTTTAATTTCTATGTCAAAAATTTGTAAAAAATATTTTAAGCTGCAATATGTAAACAAAATTTTCGTTGTGAATTGTAATAATCTGAAATTGTTTTTTTTTTCCTATTTTTTTATGAATTTTAGGTAGAGGCATCCTTGTTTGTATAAAGGTGCCGACTTAATTTTTAACACTTTCGTTTTTATTATATATGTGTTTACGAACGTAAACGAGTTATAAAAATATATTGGAGAAATCAAAGATTTAAAAAAATATTGGATTGATTGAAAAAATATAATTCATTAAAGAATAAAAATAGATACATGTTTAATAAATATAAAATTAACAAACAACACTATTTTGGTAAATAGTTTTCAAGAAACACCATTTTGGTAAATATTTATTCCAGCAACACTAGTTTAGGAAAAAACTCAAGATGTCATGCGTGTGATATACGATGTTCTAGAGTTGACTTCACTATGGATGATGTGAAGTTATATTATGGGTTGGTTTATTTGGGTGTTGTTAAATATACCCAAAGTCAACCTTTTAGGAGAGAGAAAGGTGAGTAGGAGAGAGAAAATGACTAGCATTAATTACTTAAATCATTAATTATCTAACATTTCTATTTTATTTTTTAATTATTAATTACAATCATTAGTTTTTAGTTTTTTATATTATTTTTTAAGTGAAGATAAAGTATTTTTTATACAATCAAACTTTTATGTAATGAGTTTTCTTAATCTTTGTTATAACACACAGACTTGACAAATGTTTTTTTATTAAATTATTCAACTTTTAAACCAATCAAGTTGAATAAAAATATTTTAACAATTTAATATTTTATTAACGTTCTTAGTACGAGAAAATAAAATTAAAAAACAAGTATTATTCATTGTATGATTGTATCTAAGGCTATATATGTTATGATCATCCTCTTTCTTTTCATCCACTATCTACATATCATCATCCCCAAACTTATATTATGATCAGCTACTCCCCTCACTTTTCTTTTTCGTTTTTTTATTTAACAATTAATTTATTTTAAATTTGTTAAACATTAGATAAATAGAATAAAACTTTTCAGTAATAATTTAAAAAAACACAATTAAAGGATAAAAAACTACATAATTTAAAATCAAACTAAGCACCTCACTTTTTTTTTGCAGTTTTTTCTTTCATCTTTGTCGCCGCTTCCTGTTCTTCGGAACCGCCATCTGTCTATCATGTTCACCGGAACCGTCACTTGATCGGAAGGTTCATCGGATAAGCATAATAAAGTGTCTTGATTATTTATTTATTAATATTAATATTAATACTAATAATAGTATAACAAAATATAAAAAAGTAACAAAAGTATTATAAAATAAAATAACAAAAAAAACATAATTAGTTTAAACTAGTGGGATTCAATGCGCTACGCGGCAAAAACTCGATCAGTATCGGTACATTTCGTTACGGAACTAAACTCGCCACAGCGACCGAAAGGAAAGAAATTGAGTCTTGATATGTCTAAAAGAATATCGACACATTTTTACATGTAAAACTATAAAAATGAATACTGGTACTGATTCCGATAATACCAATACCGATATCGTTCAGTTGAAATCGATTCAGTTCGTTACGATTAACTTTTTCACGTTTACTGTTTTATTAGAGACTCGTATTTATTTATGATTAACTTTTTCACTTTCGTATTTATAATAAAGTGTCTTGATTATTTATTTATTAATATTGATATTAATACTAATAATAGTATAACAAAATATAAAAAAATAACAAAAGTATTATAAAATAAATATAATAAAGTAGTTAATCATTACTAAATCATTACTAAATTTGACTTTTGGGTATATTAATCTTTAACTTTGGTATATTTATCACACCCCGTTTATTTCCACATCCCCTATAATCTTATTTTCACATCCCTATATCTATACGGGTCGTATAAAATGATACGGGCCGTATAAAATGTTTATGCACAGAATTTTATGCGGTGGAATGTTTTTTTTTGTTTTTATATGTATACGGGATGTATAGTTATATACTGGCCGTATACATATTTGCATAATTTTGTTTCGAAGGTTTGCCAAGGGTTTTTAGTTTTGAAATATGTATACGGGCCGTATAATGTTATACGGCTCGTATAGCCCGTATAGAAAAGTTAACTTTTTTGTTGCAACCAGGAAACCGTTTAATAAATTTTTGTATTTAAAATAGTGTTGTATATATCGGATTATGTTACGAGTTTGTAGTTAAACGTATTTATTATGTTTAATAAGTTTCCTCTTTGTAAAACGATAAATATGTATAAAAAAGTTAATTTTTTGTTGCAATCGGGAAACCGTTTAATCAGTTTTATAAATTTTAAAATAGTATTGTATATATCGGATTATGTTACGAGTTTGTAGTTAAACGTATTTTCTATTTGTAAAACGATAAATATGTATAGAAAAGTTAATTTTTGTTTCAATCGGGAAACCATTTAATAAGTTTTATAAATTTTAAAATAGTATTGTATATATAGGATTATGTTACGAGTTTCTAGTTAAACGTATTTATAATGTTTAGTAAGTTTCCACTATGTAAAACGATAAATATGTGATATGATTATGATAAACTATGACAACAATTATTAAACAAACAACATAACATCTAAACAAAAGATTAATATTTATAATGTTTTACATCTAAAAAAAAAGATAAACTTTTACAAAGTTTCAAACGTAAAATAACAAAAAAAATAAATAATAATACAATAAGCAGCTACGGCGGTGGTGGTGGTGGTGGTGCAGCGCCAGCTCGTGGAGGTAGGGGCGCGGCAGAATGCATAGCCACAATCGCCTCGACCATCCACTGTACATCATCTCTCACTGCAGCTAAATCCCCTCTGACTGCAGCTACAGCCGACTCGACCTGAACGAGTCTCTCCTCCACCCCCGGTGGAGGCATCACACGCTGTCTCACGCTGCGTCGAACGTACGGGCGATCACCCCATAACTCCTCCTCAACTACCTGTGATCGATCGGCAGCATGAGCGACCCCCTCTCCGTTGCTTCCCTATCCGTCGCCTCCCTCTCCCACGCCCTCGCCCTCGTCTCCCTCTCCCTCGTCTCCCTCCTCATCACCACCCTCTCCACGGGGTCCCTCACCCACACCATAAGCCCAAACCAGCTGCCCTCCCTCGACCTCGCGAGCCAAAACCATCGATAGGGCTGTGTCCCTCCCAACCCTGTCAAGCTGGCGTGTCTGCGTCATATCCCTTGCCACCTGCGGGGTCAGGAGGCGCAAGTAACCCTTCGCCAGACGGGTGACGAATGCCCCACAGCTGATGTGGGAAGAGGTTCGATTAAAAGCGTACTCGGCGAGATATGCGGCCAACTTGTACGCCAAGTTGGCCCTCCCGCCGGTAAGTAAGTCGTGCAAGAAGAATAGGTCACTTTGGGTGACCCATTCCCTGCTATCATGACGACCGGCGATCGTCACGGCGATACACCGATGTAGGTATCGGTGTAACGGGTCGTAAAGATCAGTCGCCCGTGCCTTCGGGGATCGCTGTCTCGGTTTCGCGAACTCCCCGAACCCAATAGTCTTCCAATACGGCCACAACACGTCAGTGGACGTGCTGACTGGCGCATCAAAAAATGCGCGTGACCTTGAGTCATCCTGTGAGTACAGACCCAAGGCAACAGCGAACTGAGGAAGTGTCATCCTCTGAGGCTTGCCGCAAATAGTAAAAGTTACGGCGTCAGTCGTCAAAAAATGCTGAAAACCCCCACCCCGGGTGTCCGTAAATGTAAAGGTAGATAAAAACTCTAAAGTAATCTCCCTGTGGGCCCGCTCTGTGGCGGCATCAAATAAGCGGTCCCACGGGGAGTTAGCTGGCATGAGCTCCCGGACCCGATCAATCGCTCCAATATCTGTCAAAAACTGAAAATCTATGGTCCGAGGCGCATCCAGCACCATCTCCCGTAATTTGCCCAAAACCCTATAGGCAACCGTACCTCGGGGGATATCTCTAACAAACTGCCCCGTCTCAGTAAAATCGGGCACAATCTTCTCCTCCTGTCCATGTCCACGTCCCCGTACGCGTCCACGTCCACGGTCCCGACCCTGACCTCGACCTCTACGGGCCGCAGCAGCTGCTGATGACTCAGCCATATCGTCTGTAACAAATAACAATTACAACTTAGCAATCACTATACGATTATCGTTAACGTATTATACGAATACTGTTCTTGTATACGAACGTACTGTACATATGATATACGCTCGTACAATGTTTGAAGATTCAACAAGGATACGACCGTATACATTATATACGAGCGTTTAATGTTTGAATATTCAAACGTTATACGACCGTATAATGTTTGAATATTCAAACATTATACGAGCGTATATAATGTATACGATCGTATAACCTTTGAATATTCAAGTGTATACGGTCGTATAAATTGTATATGATCGTATATTTTTTGAATATTCAAACACTATACGACCGTATACACATGATAATCATTTACAATTTCTTGTTTCAATTATTTTTTTTCAAATTCAATTATACAATCGTAATCGTTACGCCTATCTACGCTTTACTATACAAGACCATAATCTAACATGTTACGTAATTTAAAAGTTCACTATACGAAAACGTACCGTATAGGAAGAACGTGAAGAAAACGCCAAAAACGCCGAAGAACGCTGTCCAAGAACGATCCGAGAGAATTTTTGGTTGAAAGTTGAGGCCGTATGGTGGAAATGAGGTCGTATAAAACTTATACGACCTTTTTTCTGTATACGGGCCGTATAAAAGTATACGACCCGTATACGGTGATTTAATGTATTTTAATTCTGTCGTATACTTAATATACGATCACAGTATACGAGGCGTATATTTTTATACGGCACGTATACAATTCAGTTTTTTTCATTTTTTTTCAATTACTATATGCGGAACTGACGAAAATACGGTCGTTATGCGTTAACGTTGATTCGTTTAAACGTTTTTTCAAATTCAATTTCAACAAGTTGCCAAAACATTTATATAACGTGTATGTTTATCATTACAAATTGTCAAAACATGCAAATTGATTCGGTTAAACATTTTTTCAAGTTCAATTTCAACAAGTTGCCAAAACATTTATATAACGTGTATGTTTATCATTACAAATTGTCAAAACATGCAAATTGATTCGTTTAAACATTTTTTCAAGTTCAATCTCAAAAAGTTGCCAAAACATTTATATAACGTGTATGTTGATCATTACAAATTGTCAAAACATGCAAATAACATTTTATATTCATAGGCCACCTAAATCTATGTAATCCCTGGTCCTATATTCATCAACGATCGTATTATATTGGTCAATACGTTCCTTGTAATAGTGATACCAACTTTCTGCTGGCGTATTCCGTGTCGGTTATCGCCAGTATCCTGATGGGGTTGGCATTGGATATTCCCCTTCTAATCTGACGTGAATAAAATGGTTCCTGTGTACATGTACAAGCGCGACTGTTCGATGCGGAATACTTTCTTCGGCTGTTCTGAACATGGGAAAAAATGAAGCACAACCAAGGTCACTTAATAAGAGACAAATGACATTCCACCGGTTTGCTATCAGAAGCCCCGTGAATGGCATTTGTAGCCACTTATGTCGAGGTGCTCCGTCTATATGGTCTTTTGACCAAACTAATGACTCCAGAACTTCTTGATACTGAGGTCCATTTATATTTTTCCATAATTCGTGGAACCGGTTGCACTCATCATGAAGCTGCTCCCGTATGAACGGCCACTGATACTCTTTAAGCGATAAGCCGACCGCTATAGATCGAAACCCACAATTACCATCACCCTGCACATCTTGTATGTGACTGAGGTGTGGATAGAAGCACGGTGGAATGAACTTTTTGAAGTGCGTGAACATATTAACTTGTCCGACAGGCAGCAAAGGTAAGTCTGGTGGCTCTTCCTTTGATTTTACGACCTTCTTTTTCGTTTTCGAATTCTTAGCCCCTTTCGCAATCTCGCCGAAAAACATAGGTGTTTCAGTACAATAACTTTGTGACTCGACAAACGAGCTGTGCCTGGTTGGTTCGATATTTGACTCTTGTGTGCCAAACTCATCTTGTGTGCGAAACCCATCTTTTGAATCACTATACTGGTCATGCGTTGTTAAAAAGCTGTGTCTTGAAGGCTCCGTAAACGAATCATCCTTCCTTTGTTGCTGAGCTTTCAAAGTTGGACGACCCCGTGTGTTTTTTTGCACAACTGGTTGTTTAAGCTTTATCTTATTGAGTTGTACCAACTCCTTCATCTTTTGAATAAAGTTTTTCCTGAGTTCTCTCGGCTGAGCACTTAAATGTTGTTTGAGAAGCGCAAATTCGCCGTCTAAGTCAAAAGAGTCCACCTTGCTCGGTTCCACTATGGAGTCCAAATTTAACTTTCTCCAAAAAGGGTCTATCATCTCCAACAGGATCATTTGACCTAAGGAACATATCAACAAACAACATAAAACGTCAGTAAGATTTTGCGTGATGAAAGGGTATGATTATAAAATGTGGTTGGTCGAATAATGTATTACCATTCGTTATATACGCATCCAACCGACACGCGCACGGCAACCCACTGCTTGTATACAAACGACACGCGCATGTACGGTTATATAACTTAAATTTTTCTATTTCATTTACTTCGTCTGATATCACCTCTAGGCAGACATGTGAAACATTCTTTAGTAGGAGATTAAATATTGGTTTGTTATGATGACCCAATGTTCGGCTCCTGCTTGTTTCAATGTTGCCTTTGATTTCTGTCACCTGGTTTCTTATGAGCTTATCGATAAGTGGTACCACTTTCTCCAGGGTGTAATTAGAGTCGCCTAGGTACTGCTTCAAAAGGGCATGTTGACCCTCTGCCCTGTTCGTTGTACGTTGACCGAAGTTCAAATGTTGGTCGCTCCAGAACGAAACAAACCGGTCTCTATATGGTTGTAACCAGATGGAATCCAAATAGTTCATAATCTCTGTAATCAAAGTCAAGTGCAGTTAAGACAAGTCAAATAAATACGATTATTAAACAAAAATTATATAAAACTTACCGTCGGTTTTTTTTCGTGGCAAGTTTGATCGTATTCGCTCGTACCAGTAGTTGTAGTCATGATCGGTCGTTGATTGAATTAGCTCGCCCCACTTGAAAAGAAACCTCTCCCATTTATCCTCTGTTTTAAAGCTTTTCCTGCAATGTTTGAATATGTTTTGCTGTATGTGTCACCTACACAATGAATGTCTAGCCCTGGGAAACACGGTTGCACATGCGTTCATTAGGGCGCGATCTCTATCCGTTACTACTACACGGGGTTCCATAACACTGTCTAATGAGTGTTTCAACCTCTGTAGAACCCATGTGAAGTTTTCCTGTTTCTCGTGGCTTACGAACGCATGAGCAATGCAAAACGACATCAACGTTGATGTAACACCGATAATCTGGACTAGAGGCATTTTGTACCGATTCGTCTTGTAGGTGGCGTCTATAAGCAACACATGCGGGAAAGCGCGCCACAACATGTTCGACTCCGGGTGGATGAAGAAAACATCCTCGACCCGTTCGCCGTTTTGAGATGTTCTATGGTAAAAAACAAACCCAACCTTCTTCAACCGGTCAAAAAGTATCTGCATTGGAGTCTCGCCGACTTGTTCCATTCGACCCAATTTGGCTCGAGCGTTGTATATGGTGTTTCTTGTTGAGACATTATGGGGGTTCTGTTCTTTAATGGTAGCAAGAATGTCTCGTGGTTTGATGTTCTGATGCGTCATTTGCTCCACCGTCCTCTCTTCCGATGGAGTCAGCCTCATTAGGGACGGATGACCCTCTGGATACAGAAATGGTTCGTGGTTATGTTTACCTTCCTAGACCCTTAGATCCCAGTAACCTAACCTCTTTCTGTATGTCCCGACCAGTTGGAACTTGCAACCGGTTTTCCTAGTCCCGTTGCGTTTGACCGTCGCTGTTGATTTGTAATTGCCGGCACAATCGCACGTAAGCCAAATTTTTACCGGCTGACAACTATGGGGTTTATCGTAGATGGTGCGTTTGGTGACGAGGGCGTAGCCATTTACGCGTCCGACGTCTCTACACCAGTCTATCAATTCATCCATGCTAGCGAATTTCTAACGGAAACACTTATATGTGTCAATTAATGATTAACTCAAATGATTAACCCAGGTTTAGTTTTAGTATAAACGGGTTCGGGTCAGTTTCAGCTTGAACCTGCGAACCGGTTTGGATTAACGGGTCGGGTTCGGGTCAACATTGGTCGGGATGGCGGGTTGACCCGTTACACATTTATACTATATTATATATTTTTTACAATATATATAAATTAACGGGTTGGTTTTTTTTTTTACACCAAACTTGTGGTGTAAAAAACTACCCCCTCGGCCTTTTTTTAATTTTTTTTTTACGAATGTGTTGTAAAAATTTTTTTTGGTCAACCGCGGTCCCCTATATATATATATGTATATATATTTGTGTTTTTTAAGTAAATTTTAACTTTAATATATTAATTTTAGAAAAAAAAATACGAAAATTCGCCTTTAATGGGTCGTGTTCGGGTCAACCCATGAAACTTCGGGTCGTGTTCGGGTTCTTATATATGATACGATTTTCGAGTTCGGGTCGGGTTCGGGTTTGTGTAAAAACAACATCAAACGTAAAAACACTAAAATAGTTAACATACAACAAATAAACGTGTAATTAAATGTTATACCTCCTTGTTTTGAAACTCAGTACGTTCCTCTTCAGCATTTGGACCCTCGGGCGGTCCACAACTTATGGGAGAAGAATGAGAACTATCAGTCGGCGGTCGAACACTAGCAGGAGGGGCTTCAAAATTAACCGGGTGTTGCGATGGATAATAACCAGCATAATTAGGCTGAATGTCATCCAAACCCCAAGTATCCTGACCTGAACCAGACGCAAAAATGGGATCGAACGGAGCATTCAGATCAAACATGCCCGCTTTGTTATCTTCATTCCCCTGATTCGCCTCGTTACCAAACACATTAAAAATGTCACCCCAACCCGACATTATAACGTAAATAATTTGAATACAGAGAAAAATAGAAGAAACGAATAGAAGTTGAATGAAAATGAATGAAATTAGTGTCGTTTATATAGAGAATTTTACGGAATATTACATCGTTTCAAATTATTAACACGCGAATCGAGGAATCTAACGTCTAATCACATAACTCGCACGAGATTCGAGGAATATAACATCGAATCGGAGAATCTTACGTCTAATCACACGTGAATCGAGTAATAATACGTCGCGTCAAATAGTAATAAAATAATTAAAAAACGAAAATCATTGTATACGGGTCGTATACATATATACGAGCCGTATATCATCGTCGTATAATATATATACGACCACAGTATCATCTTATTCTCACATGGTTGATACGGGCCGTATAAGGTTATACGACCCGTATAGAATAAAGTGAACTGACAAAGGCTGCCTTTGTCGGTTCACTTTATTCTATACGGGCCGTATAACCTTATACGGCCCGTATCAACCATGTGAGAATAAGATGATACCATGTGGATTTAATAGGACCCTATATTATTTATTGTAAAATATACTATATATTCTTGTTATAGTTGAAAATATGTTATATCCTTTGTTTTAAAATGCCTTCTATCTATTTGTGTATATATCTTAGTTTAAACTTTGTTTTAAGGCAACGCATGTTAGACCTCCCAATATTTGTGAGTAATTCAGTCATTTAAGAAACATGAATCAACTCACTTACTTACTCGCTTATGTGTTAAAAAACACCAAAGTTACTTCGTATGAATGAAATATCAAAATAAGTCATATTAACACAGAAGTTTGTATCTTAAAAAAACTCCTTGACCACTCTCTACGTAAATAATGATTGACTTTGACTTTCCTCTTTAACATGAAATATGAAATGTCGGTGTGAAAGGCATCTCCATAACATTCTTCCAATGCAATTTCGATTATTGCATAGTTACCTTTATGAAGATAATGGAAGACTTTCTTTCGGTGTAACACGCCACTAATTTGATTCTCTTGTGGTCATTAGAAAAAAAAAAGTCAATATACTTTAATTATATTGATTCTCTTGAGGAATGAGAAGACTTTCAAAAATAATTTTATTCCGATTTCGAGAACTGTGGACTCGATCAAAGAGGACGTCTTCTTATGGATTAGTAACCGATCCAATCTTCCGAGTCCAGGCTGGGAAAAGTGGAAGATCTTTGATATTCTTGATATGTTGTAATCCGTTGTTCCGTTTTGTTTCGTTTTCGTTTTCGTTTTGTTTCCTGGGTGTATCTTCAGCTTCTTGCTGGCTCTTTATATATATATATATATATATATATAAAGTGATTTGGCCGTTCAAAAAAAAAGTCAATATACTTTAATTATTTAATTAACAAAAAGAAAGAATACTGACACTTAAAGCATTATGAAACTCTCATTCGATAAACAAAGGTTCACGGGTTAGTTTCATTTGTGAATAACCCCATTGATAATGAACACTAAGGGTGTTCGGAGTGGGGGCGGTAAACCCACCCGGGACCGCTTACCATCCCACCGCCAACATGTTGCCGCATGTTGTTTGCCGAAAAGGTGTAGAAAATCGGTGAGGGAACACCGATTCGGGAAGAGGGAGGAAGGAGAGAGAGGGAGGGTATTGTGGGTGGGGTCCATTCCTATCTCAACCAATCACACATTTTTCCTTTTTAAAAAAAAATAGATTACCACTTCACCAAGTGTCTAAACCATTGCCAACACTTTTCACCAAAGTTTAAACACTTTTGACTGATTGACATGGCGCGCTCTGATTGGTCGGTTTTTTGGTTTGCCACTCAAAGTGTTTAACCACTCCCTAGCTACACCCTAATGAACTAATCATAGCCCTTGATTATCAATACACAAGTGTAAATCAATGGCCATGATTTGATAATGAAAATACACTAGTGTATTTTACGATTTGATGAACCAATGGCCAAAATTTGTTTACTCAGTTCACAAATATAATAGTGTTCACTCTATAACCCCACCCGGGTTCACGGTATTGAAATTGAATTGAATTGAAATAAATTATAAAGTAATTAGGGTATGTAAATCGATAAAGTAAATTATAATTAGTGTCTGTTTGGTATGTGGTAATGGAATGGATAAGTGAATGGAATTGACGAGGTACTGGAATGGACAACGGAATGAAATGGATTATTCCATTCCATTGTAATTTTTGGTTACTCATATGTGAAGAAAATGAATCATTACTTTTTACAATTTGATAGACAAAAAAAGATGAAGTAACGAAATACAATTGTATAAAAAACGACAAATATATGATTGCCTAAATAATAATAATAATAATAATAATAATAATAATAATAATATATCAATGATAAAAAATAATACTATATTTTTTATATATAATAATAATAATATATTTCTTTTCATTCCTTGAAAGAATGAAAAAAATACCCCTTTACCAAGGAATGAAAATTGTTATATTTGGAAGAAGTTACATTCCTTTGTAATGCTCTATTCCATTAGATGACATGATAACCAAACATATTTTTTTCATTCCACTAGAATGATCCATTCCATTCCACCTTCTATTCCTTCATACCAAACGCTACCTTATTATATTTTTATTAGAAACAATGTCAAGTAATTTTTTTCTAATAACAATGCAACTATTAGAGTGTATGAATATAGATAGGTTGTATGTATAGAGGTGGTTAGTTACTTAAGATAGTTAGAGAGGTTAGTTGTTGTCTAACCTCTATATATATAGAGAGTTGTGTTCATTGTAAGAGAATAATATGAAAGAATCGTTCATAAAACTATCATCGAATCAATTACGCAAAATCAATTTCACAAACTTTATTGAAAAAATTTCTCAATAGCAGACGTGGCAACTTACAACTAGTAAAACTAATGATAATTTCAATAATCGATAGAACAACATATACGAGAGATTTTTTCTTGTTTCCATCAACACTTTCAAAAGATCAGATATATCACTCACGTTGAGGAATCTTTTGAATTTTTTCACATCATCAGTTTTGTAGTGAACTAGATACACAAGCTTGTTTTCTTCAAATAAAGTTAGTATGGATTGGTGTAATTATCCAAAAATATATGATATTACTCAAATGTATGATACATATATGTCACATATACGATATCAATTTTTTCGTGTGTCATGGGTCAATAGTCTTCAACGGGTGTATCTGTTCAACAGTCAACACTATAGACAACTTAATGGTGTTAGCCGATGGTATTGTGATGATGCAAGGGTCTGGTAGTAGATAGTGAAGAGAAGAGGGTGTGCGATGGTGCGATAATGGTAGCATGCGTGATTGCGTGGTATGGTGGTATCATGTGCATCGTCTTCATAGTTTTTGGAATTCTAATGTTTTTAACTATATTATATAGTAAATTCGATTCATAATAAGACGGAAAGTGGTTTAGTTGAGTTACAATAGAACTTAAGATGTATAAAGTGAACACTTATAAAACAATAACCATGCCCAGTAAAATCTTATAAATAACAAAGCTATTGGTAATGTCTAGGGATGGTGAGATGTAGGCACACTTTACCTCTACCCATGGGGATAGAGAGACTGCTTCCAGTGAGACCATTGGCTCCAAAAACACCCAAGAAATAAATAAATAGAACATGATGTATGTGTGTGTATGAAGCTGCCAGTATAACATGGGTGGTGAAAAAGTACATGATAAACAAGACAAATACAACATCATCCATAGATACGAGAAACAAATGTAAATTCCACTAAACATGTAAGCATATATACGACCATACATCACACCTAAATCTCAATTGTACCCTCTCTAGAAATCTTTAACCTTAATCATATGTCTC
>JARYGA010017080.1:0-69015 GCA_030545235.1 Helianthus tuberosus | reverse complement strand
GTCAAGTGTCGACTAATGTAAATCAAGGTTAAAAGGATACCCATAGCGTAAGCCGAAATGGGTTGAATTTGTAAGAAAAGAGTTTAAAAGAAAAAGGATATGGTAATAAAATCCGGGATGGGATGGATGTATGAATTGGAAATCAAGAACGATGTTTTTGATTAAATAGATAACGTTGGGCATATAGTCCAAACGGGTCGAATGGTGGTGACAACACCATTTGACAATATCGACTAATGTGGTTGTCAAGTCTTATGTTAACAGGACCGATTAGCAAATCGGATAATTGCGTCACCATTGATTGTGTGATAATGAGAACGAGGTATAAATCGGGTCTACTTGTTGATCCGGGCCAGGTACGCATAATTATGTTGTAGTTAAAAGTGTTATTTTGGTAGAATAATTGGAGAGAGAGTCCTTCGTCGTAAAAGGACCAAAATTGACCAAAACGCCCTTGTAGGCTAAATTGAACAAAAAAACCCTTAGAGGTTGTTTGGAAACTAGTTTCACGATTAAATAAATACTTAGAATAAGTGTAGAAGTTGAAAGATGTAATACGTTAGTCAAATAGCTCTATTTGAGTCTTGCCGTAAAATAACAATCCGAAGGGTAAAACTCGGAACATATAGATATCCACATTTAAATCCAACACACAAAGAGTTGTAGTTGAAGATTACTTGATAAGAAATGTAGGAATAAGATGCTAGAAATGAATGAAAGCGATCTCAAGCTTTAAAGTGCTTAAAATACCCTTAACGGGTCAAAATAAGCATACGAGCAAAAACGGGTTTAAATTGTGTAATAAACCTGTGATTAGAACCTAAAGTGGTATATAACATTAATTTGAAGAAGTGTATGTGATATAAGGATCAAACAAATATGTTTGTTTGATAAAATTCATAAACGGGTTAAAATTTGGTTAAAAGGTAACGAGTCGAAGGCTTAGAAGTCTCAAAATTTATTATGTTGGATGTTGGATTTTAACTCCATAAGATGGAGAATGAAATTACGGACGCGTAGGAAAAAAAGAATCGGGTAAAACGGATTAAAAACGAGAGAGTTATGCTCGTTTCCGTGAAATCGGGTCATGCTGGGAATATGCAGCAATAGTTTAAAGACTTTCTGCCAAAAAGGGGGCTAGATGGGGCGTCTAGCCCCTAGGCGTGACGCCTAGCCCCCCCTGAACCTGAAAAACGTTTAATTTTGTTTGTTTGACCCATATAACTTGTTTAAACTTGTTATTTAACTATCAAAACTAACTTTTAAGTTGGTTTTGATCATAGGTGATTGCCAAGAGTGCCCGGATGAAGATCAAGCTCGAAGAAGAACCGAACACGATAAAGTTAAAAGCTTCCGCGTGGCGTTTCGTCGTATCTTTTAAACGACGAATTCAATTACATTAAGTTGTATATTTTTTTGAAATGTTGTAAACATGTGGGAATGTTAGTATGAAAAGTTTTTGTAAAGTCACATTTTAGCATTAAAATGTGTATTTTATTATTAAATTCTTGATTTATTAAGTCGGGTGTTACAAAAATTTGATACATGCACATGTGCATAACAAAAAATTATTCAAACAGACGGTTATAATAAATATAACATAATACAAAATTTGATACATGCACATGTGCATAACAAAAAATTAATCAAACATACAGTAGACATTTATAGTAGATATATTGATGTTAATATGTAGTAATGGTATATTTGAGGTTAATATTTAGTAATGGTATATTGGAGGTATCATGAACAAATAAGTTTGTTGATACATGCACATGTGCATAATTAGGTATGTAAGACGTGTTAAAACATATTGGGTATTTATGTGGTGTGTATTGAATATTAAAACATATTGGATAGTAAGGACATACCTCGAATTCATTGACATAAGACATGTTTGATTTACAGTGACGAACAGTGTAATTTTTCATGTCAGTCATTCCAGGATGTTCAATTGGCATTCAATTGAACATGCCCATGTATATTTCTTTTCGAACTTCAAGAAACATGGACCATGTGTATGTTTCGGACGCGTGTGCCTCTATGCGAAGACCTGTAGACAAGCGAGGGGTCGACATATCGCTTTTAAATTCGAGATCTTGTTGTGTGTGCCATTGAGCATCAATACTGGTTTCAAAACACATTTGAAATTGAACTAATGTGTTAGTTTCTGACGAGTTGACTTTAAAACACGCATTTGAGCTCTCGCATCTTGATGTAGTCTTCATCAAACAACACATCGGTATATCTCTGAAATAACACGGGACCCATTCATGACGTATAGCAAACATCTCACAAAGCCACGGATGATTGTCTAGGTGATATTCATCCATTAACACATGCCATCTTTCTTCGAATGTTTGTGGTGTGATGAATAAATTCCACACCAGCTTATGTATGGACGAACGAAGAGTGGTATTATCAAGGATGTCATTTGAAATCTGTAAATGAGGAAACATGAATAATAAAAAGTTGAATTATTTAATCATATTATATGGTTTAATTGGAACTGTGTTAATATTAAAAAATAGAGTGTTTACCTTGGACGGAAGTTTTCTCATTATGTGCCACATGCACAAACGATGGATAGAGTTTGTGAAAACGGTTGATACAGCTTGTTTCATTGATGTGTCTTGGTCAGTGAGAACAAAGATTGGTTGTTTTTTATGTGCAGCCAAGAAGGTGTTTAGTAACCATGTATACGACTCTATAGTCTCATCGTATAACATGCCAGCGCCAAAGATAACACATTTTTTTATGATGATCAACTCCGGTGAATGGCACAAAAATCATTTTGTATCTGTAAATAAAACATATGATATTAAAAAATTATTAATAATTTCACATGCTGAAAAAGTATAGTATCTTACTTGTTGGTGTCATATGTAGCGTCGAATGCACACACATCACCAAAAGCCTCGTAATTTCGCAATGATACGAAATCAGCCCAAAAGAAAGATCGCAACTCATTGTCAACTATGACATAATCACAATAGAAATCATTAAGATTGGTAACTCGAGATCTCATGGTATGTAAGAGGATGTCTGCATCGCGTTCACCGATGAATGCACGTATGTCTCTAGAGCAATTTTTGAAATCTTCTGTTGTGCCACGAACATTTTGAGGTCCGCCTTTAAGTGATGCTTGAATATTATGTGCAACAGTTGGGCCGATTTTGTTAAGACTAACTTTGTGGTTGAACTGTTGCTCCTCAAATCCAAGTTTCCTGTTTTGTTTTAACATGTTGGCGTGATCGCTACCAATCATGCAATGGTTGTGCGCGACGATGAAATCATATATTTTGTATTGTTCGGTAGCACGTTCAAAACTCACTTTGATACGCGCACGAAACCCGGAAACTGTGAATTGGCTTCGTCTGTGTTGTTTCTTGGATTTATCATATATGGTTGGAGCATTTTTGGATGGAGCATTGGGGTCAGATTATGTGACCCGTGGTTGTCCTTCTCTTGAACATAATATATATCTATGAGTGCAGATTGTCATATTAGGATTGTCATGATACTTTTTGTTCTTCGATGTACCGATACGAGTAGAAAACCCGGATTGCGTAGCATACGTATTGTACATCATGACAACATCTTCCCAATGGGTAAATGTACTATTTACAACAGGAATGTATCTAACATCAACTTGAGGTATCCAATACGGGGTGCCGTTAGGTGTAGCATGTATGGCAGCCGTAATCGTTCCTGTACGAGATAATTAATAAATTAAATAATAGTGAGAAATAATTAATAAATTAAAAAAATTTGTCAACATGATATACGGACGAATAGTATAATTGTAATTAATATGCACACGTGCATTGGTAGTTAATGTACGAGAAAGTTATTTTGTTTTTTTCAATCATAATGCACATGTGCATAAATTTGCAACATAATTTGAGATATGATGCATAATTTGTAATATGAGGCACTTAACACAATGCACACGTGCATATAACATTGAGTAATCATAATGTACAACATAAAACAATTGTAAACATGCAGTTAACACAATGCACATGTGCATATAATATTGAGTAATCATAATGTACAACATAAAACAGTTGTGAACATGATATAAGTGAACATGATACAAAGGAGTATATAATTGAACAAGTCACATTTTACATAAAATGGACATAAAATACCTTTAGTTTCAAACCGAATGAATTGTAAGTGTTGATGTTCTGTGCTTGTAGGTGCTGTACTAGTAGATGTGGTGTTACTAGTAGATGTGGTGTCAACTGATAACGAGAGATCAGGTAAATTAGCAGTCTCAGAGCCTACATTGCCTGATGTAAACATTGAATCAAGCATCTGTATTTCAAACCCATGAAGGGTGTGTCGAGTTGCAACTGGGTTTGCAACTGTTGTAAACACAGGATTGCAACTTTCATTTGGATTAATAGCACGTAAGGTATTGGCATCAACATCAGTCGGACCCACAGCAGAAATAGGATTTATAGAAGGACCCACATCAGAAATAGGATTTACATTGATATCAGATGGGCCGCAAAAGCCAGCATCGTGATGTGGATGATATGAAGAAGATGTTGTATGATGATCATCAGATGCCGTAGGTTCAAATCCAACACGAGATGAGTCAGACGAAGCCATGAGTATCCGAAATCAGTATACCAACACTACAAGAAAAGTGGCCATTAGAGACTAAACTATTAGGGAGCAATGACTTTACCCCTATGCATTAACACGCAACCTAAACCTTGATGGGAGGCGTCGATATACACTACCAAATCATCTGTTCCATCCGGTAATGTCAACACCGGAGAGTTTGAGAGCTTTTCCTTCAAAGTCTGAAACGCCTTCTCTTGTTCTTTGCCCCAAATAAACTTTTCACTTTTCTTTGTTAATTTCGTCATGGGCGAGGCTATCTTGGAGAAATCCTGGATAAATCTTCTATAATACCCAGCCAAGCCTAGAAAACTTTTTATTTCGCTTGGATTTTTCGGGGGTACCCAATTCATTACCGCATCTACTTTGGACGGGTCCACATGGACACCATCCGCGTCGATTACATGACCCAAAAATTGTACCTCTCTAAGCCAAAAGGCACACTTTGAAAACTTTTCATATAACTTTTCTTTGCGAAGCGTTTACAATACATCACGTAAGTGGGTAGCATGCTCTGCTTCACTTCGGGAGTATATTAGTATATCATCAATAAAAACGATTACATACTTATTAAGCATAGGTCGGCACACCCGATTCATTAAATCCATAAATGCAGCTGGTGCGTTCGTTAGCCCAAAGGACATTACAAAAAACTCGTAATGTCCATACCGCGTCCGAAACGCACTCTTCGGCACATCCTCTTCTCGTACACGCAGTTGGTGATAACCCGACCGCAAATCGGTTTTCGAAAACCAACTTTCCCCGTCATCAATTCGGGGCAACGGGTAACGATTATTCACTGTTAACTTGTCCAACTCTCGGTAGTCGATGCACATTCGCATCGAACCATCTTTCTTCTTCACGAATAATACGGGCGCTCCCCATGGTGAAACACTTGGTTTAATAAAACCCTTTTCGAGTAACTCTTGAAGTTGCGTCATCAATTCTTTCATTTCGGTCGGGGCTAACCGATGAGGGGCTTTAGCTACCGGCTTTGCACACGGTTTAAGCTCTATCTTGAATTCTACTTCCCGCTCGGGCGGAAGCCCAGGTAAATCTTCCGGAAACACATTCGGATATTCGTTCACTACATTCACATCTTCAAGCTTTGGAACACCTCGATTGGTTTCGATCACATAAGATAGGTACGCCTTACCTCCGTTCTTCACAAGTTTGATGGCTTTAATTATAGAAGACAATTTCGAATTAATGACCCTATCTCCTTGAACACTTACCCGCTTTGTAACACCTCGAAAATTTACGTCCAATAATGTACTGACACGTGTCATGGGCGTTGAATATGTGAAAACATACTTTAGAGGGACTAAAGTTGACAAACAGTGAAACTATGTGAATATAAGGGTCCAAAGTGTCAACAATTGATAAATAGGCTCTACAATAACCCTACATGGTGTTCATAATCTTAAACGATTAGATCATGGATCATACAAAGCGGAAAATGAAAGAAAGTGAGGAATTACAAACTACAGGGGCTAAAAGTGTCAACATGTTGAATGTATACCTCTGAGTGATCTTTTGGCAAACCCGAAGCTTTTTAATGATAAAATATACTCACTAGAATATGTGATAAAAATTTCATGAAGTTTCGTGAATGTATGAGAAAGTTATGATCAAAACCGTACACGAAGGGTTAATTGCGTTAACGTTGAATTTCGAGACTTTTCGGGTAAGCACAAAGTTGTTCAAGGACTTTACCATGTTTGTAAATATCCCAAGGCCCTTAAAAATCAGAATTTAGGGTCTAATGTGCAAGATAAATAAGAAAAAACACGTATCAAAAGAGGAGGGACTGAATTGCAACAAGTGTGAAACTTGGTGACCTGATGCGCGACATGTACGCGGCCCGCGTAAGGGTCTACGCGGCCCGCCTACCAGTGCCCAGCAACAAAACAGTGCGCAGGTGCCAGTTGCTGTCCTGTTTCGAGTTGTAACCAGCTGTATACGACTCCAGGGACTCACCAATCGACTTACATGCATTTAGGGACACTTGTATACTTCTTACAACAATCCTATACCTCTGTGGCAGCCTCATATGTGATCAAAATCTGCATAAAAGGATCTTAAAGTTGCAAACTATGAACACTTGCAACTTCAAAATTCACAAGATCAATTCCTGGAGCTCTCTGGACGTCAAGACATCTTCCTAGTGATCTCTAAGCTTTATTAGGACCATTGTAAGTATTCATAACCTTTGCAAATTCGTTCTAGCTTAGTTTATCAACCGAAAGTCAAACCATCGTAATTTAAACTTGACTTTGAGATTAAACGAGATTGGCTCTGTCATTTCTCAAATTGAAAGTACCTACAAGTTGGTATTTGTGTGGGTAACAAACCCCTAAAAGGGTATTTTCAGATTCCCACTCTAAGTATGTTAATTGTCGAGTCAAAGCTTTTCTTAAAAAGTCAACAGAATGTGTTTTTGCAAATTTAAGCATGATTAACAATGTAGGCTACATGCAACCTGTTTGATCATCAAAATAACTTTGTAAATTAATGTAAGAACATGTTTCAACATGATCAACTCGACAATTTTCAGTTTAAACCCGAATCGGAACCGAAAGTCGCATAAATTGACTTTTTCTTTGACTTTCAGTTCTGATCCGTTCATGCATGTTTGAGATCTGCATTAGAGCATATTTTGGACAAATTTTCATATAAGTTTAACTCTCTGAGATTTTACAACTTGGTTCAATGCTTAACCGATTCATATGCATGTTTTCGATTTATGCTTAAAGTTGAATATTTTGCCCTTTTTACTATAAAACGTGATTTTTGAAAAAGTGAAAGAGTAGAAACATTTGTTACTGATTTATAAACTTGCACCTAAAATTTGATATCAGTTTGAGGTCCAGATTAAGAGTTATGCTCAATATCGTAATTTGAAAGCTTTATGTTACTTAAACGGAGTAATTAGCATATAACCTATTTAAACCCACTTTTTGATATCAAACTTTTTACCCACTGATATTATATAATATTTTGGGATTTTTAAAGATTTTTATTTAATTTTTGGCTGATCATATCATAGGTCTCTAAGTTTAATTCGGTAAATACCGATTTTTCCCTTTTAAGCCATAAAATGAGTTTTACAAATCCTTTTGACCCCAAACCTTTTTCTACTGATTTTATTTGATAAATAAAATATTTTGAGCATTCTGGAAATATAAAAATATCAGCTTTCTTTTAAAAACCCGGAAATGGCTCTAAATCGCCTTTTTAAGCGTTTTTAACACATAGGATGTACTATAACCATATTAAACATATAAGGTTGATACCTACTGATGTTCTTAGCATATTTTTATAAAATAACAGTAAGTACAAATTTATAAACTCAGGTTTCCAATTTTGACATTTTTAGCCCTTGTGAAATTACCAAAATACCCCTAAAGTGCATAGTTTGGTTTTAAATGATAAGTTTCACATATAGAATATACCCTACTGTTATAACATGTTAAATTAAGTATATTTACAGTATAAACCAGACCTGTAACTCAGATTTCTAATTTAACTCTTTTACAATTCTTTAAATGACCAAAATGCCCTTATAAGGCATAATTTGTGTTTAAATCCATTTTGGGCATAATAGAAGATATCTTACTGATATTATAACATATTTAGAGCATATTATCTCAGGGAACTTGCATATGACTCTTACGGTTACCCGTAACGCTCTTTTCGCGTTCGGTTCGGTTTATGTAACTAGTTTGCATAAATTGACCGAGACGGGTCAAACATTATCATTTTTGTCTCAAAATCCAGAATGTATTTAGTATACCCATATTATACAAGTATTCAAACTTGTCGGGTCTAAATCACATTCTATCCGGTCTTCGCTTAATCGTGCGTTTGAACTGTGTCGTCCTTTAAACTAGCCGTCTAAGCATAAGCTTAAATAAAGACCCGTTAGAAATCTAATAGGTTATTATAAACCTTCGTTCCAGATTAGGAGCACCGGTAAAAGCTACTTGCATTTTGCTAGTTGAGATTTATACTTTACTCAGGTAAATACTTTTAACTTATTTTCCCTATACGGGCTTGGGTTACGGTATATAGAATACCGCTTGATCGAGCATCAAATCTTACATCTTTGGGTGGTTAATTGAATAATTTGCTCGGCTCGTTTAAACAGTCTTGTTTACTTAAAAGCCTTTGGGGGGTTAATGACCATGTCCCGGATATCCTCGGCATCATCTTACGAGATGGCCACGACCTGAGCACGGGGTGTAGGCGTACACCTGTCAGTGTATAACTCTAATGTGGAGGGTCTATTGATCTTTAACCCGGACAAGATCCGGGCTACTGAACGCATAGTAACATGTAATTCGTTCACATGATTATATTGTATAATTAACCCAAGTTATAAAATGTTTTGTGCCACGTGCATTCAAATCAATTTTCAATCATTTTCAAAATGAGTCAGTTAAATTGTATTTACCAGTGTAAACTGACGTATTTTTCCCAAAAGGTTAAGTGCAGGTACTACACGTAATAGGCTGGCTGTCTTCTAGAGCGTCCACAATAAGTCTCGCAAGCTTGGACGACAATAAACTGTTGAATAATATCTTATTTTTATTTTGATCCGCCTGTGGATCCGTTTCAACTATTCGTGATATTTAATATTACACTTTGTTAAAGTTGAAATGAATCTATCTTTGCTTCCGCTGTGCATTTAAATATTGTGTTGTTTGTCTATGATGATACCAACTACGTCACGATACTCCCCACCGGGCCCACCGGTGACACGTGGAAAATAGGGGTGTGACAGGTTGGTATCAGAGCCAACTCTGAGTGAATTAAACACTAGCCTTTTGTGTTTAATCGCAGTTACACAATTGCACATTCCTCGATTCTCGAGTCTAGACAAAGAACTTAGGAATTTTCCAAATTTTTGGTTTTTAATTCTAGCTTTGTCTTACATATATTTTTGTTGTATCACTTGTTGTTTTTGGCAGGTTCACAAAAATGCCGCCACTTATGCGAGGAAGAGGAAGGGGACAAGGAGCTCATGTAGCCCCAAATGATCACGAGGCCATACCATCACACCGGCGAACACCTTCAGACCCTCACAAAACGGATGCTCAGGATCTTTGGAGATCCTTTACTGAACCAGCTAGGCGCTCAGTTTCACTGAGTACCTCATCTTCCATCCCACACTCCTTTGGGCCTCATTCTGAGAATGAGCCCCATAACTCTCACCAGTCCTATATTCCTCTAGGACACCAGTCACCTTTTAACCAACCATCACCTGTTTTCCAGGGTTTGTTCAACCCTGATGACTACCTGGATGTGCCTATGGGTGTTAACCCACTTGGGCCCGAAGACCACTTCTCTGGTGGCAACCCGATGGACATCGATAAGGATACTGATCCTGCAATGCCGCCATCTGGAACTCCAAACCACCCCATCGAGATTTCTGATGGGTCACCTTTCATGGGATCACCATACAATGGTCCCGACAGCTTTGAGGAGAACTTCAAGCAGTACGACTGGGTGTTCACCCCCAGCTATCATAACTCTCCCCTGCACCAGCCACATAAATCTCCCCTGCACCAGTCATACCATAACTCTCCTCTTCACCAGTCTTACCATAGCTCTCCCCTGCACCAGCCACATCACTCTCCCCTACACCAGCAGGAGCAGCCACAGCAGCAGCAGAATCCTTCTGAGGATTCCCGACTTGTAGCGGTCACTCCGCCAGCAGCACCACCTTTGCTTCAGCCCCCCTCGCCCCCGAGGCGAAGGAGAACTACCGTGCGAATATCCGCACGAGGGGGAATACGCATTAGCACCCCTCCACATTCAAGTGGCAGCCGGTTCTCGCCACTTCACGAAGAACCGGAGACGGGAGAATCTTCACAACCCGTCTCAGAAGTGAACACTGCGCCAGTCGCGCCTCAGCCACCATTGGGATTTGGAGACCCAATTCCCACTTACACTGGGGCTGCAGCATTCAACCCTTTCGAGCAGCAGATCCACACAGGTTACAACTTTACAGAAGATCCCTACTGGATAGCAGCAAACTCCAACACTTTCCATCAGGAAGGTCCCTACGGAGGTACCTGGGCTACGGAACAATCGACATATGGATACCCACCATATGGGTACCAGCAACCGTAGCCTCCTCAACCTTCACATTATCAACAACAGCCTCCTCAACCGCCGCATTATCAGCAAACACCTCAGGCACCGGCGATGTCACCGCCCCAAATGCAAGAAATCCTTCATGAGATTCAAGAGGTGCGTCAAGAGATGCGGCATGAGTTGCGGCATGATCGGAGGCATAATTGGGGGATGTTTAAGAAGATGGTGGATTTGATTAAGGGTAAAAGCAAGAAGGGTCACTGAATCCTTTGTTTGTTTATTTATGTTTGTTGTAATCATGTCCCTGCGTGGACATATATTTGTTTCTGTACTCTACCCCTGCGTGGGTATTTCTTTCTGTTCTGCCCCTGCGTGGGCATATCTTTTTGACCCTTGCGTGGGTTTGTTTGTTTGTTTTGTTATTTGGCCCCTGCGTAGGGATGTGGTTTATGTAAAAGACCCGTTTAGGGCAAACTCGTACTGATTTAAATTTTATTTTGAATGGTTAATTTAAGGTTTTCATTTTTAATTATGTGCATAAACATAGTGTATAAATAAATGAAAAATAACATTTATTATTTTGATGTACCATTTTAATAAAATAATAAGGATCTTAAAAAGGTAAAACCTAGCTGTTATGTTGTCATAAATCTAGCCAATATGGTGGAACCTGTTTAAAAAGATTCAAATCTCTGTTAACATCTGTAAACATGTTAACATTCTTGGCTAGTGTGATCCGTAAAATCACACACGCCACCCTTTTAATAAATTATCCAAGTTTATATTTTTATATATATTTGGTTGTGACATAATGCCTACGGGTGTAACTAATGTCATATAAAACAAAAGGCAGCTGTAGTTTATACACTCCCTGCCAAGAAAAGGATTGATTTGTCTTAAATTATTCAAACTTTAATCCTATAAGATCTAAATTTGTAATTTAGAAATTTGTCTACGTGACTAGGCTTATTATGCCAAAATTATATTTCATTCTAAAAAGATTACTAGTAAAAATCCTGAATTAAATTATTAAATTAACTAATATGGCTTTAATTTACCATGGTTAATAAATCGTCAAGAACGATAATACTGTTTAGACTTCTAAATAGACCTTGTCCTTATTTTATGTAGCAATTTAGACTACATGGCTAAGTCTGAAGAATTAAACAGTCGTCCAGCAGAAAACCCTGATAATACCAAAATATTAGTAACGGGTGCGGAGTTGAAAGCATTAGTGAATGATGCTGTCATCGAAGCGCTAAATAGACAGTATAGTGAATCAAGCGGGACCCGGAGTAGGACCCGATCTGCACCACGTTCCAAAACGAAAGTCCACTCGGAGGCTCATAGCAAGCCGCCCTCTAAGAAAGTTGGACCTAAGAAAGATGAGCTCAATAGGGATGATGAGGATCATCACTCCTCTAACCAAAACAGTGTCCCGATAAAGAAGATCAAGCAGAAACAGGAACCCCATAGTAAGTCCTGTACGTATAAATACTTCGTCTCATGTAAACCCAGAGACTTTACTGGGGAGAAAGGAGCGGTCGACTGCATGACCTGGTTGGACGAAATGGATACAGTAGTAGATATCAGCGGGTGTGCTGAAAGAGATGTAGTGAAATACGTGTCCCAATCGTTCAAGGGAGACGTGTTGGCGTGGTGGAAGTCTCTCATACAAGCTGCCGAAAAGATTCCACTCTACAGTATGACATGGGATCAGTTCGTTGCCCTTATCAAGGAAAATTTTTGCCCGCAGCATGAAGTTGAAAGGATCGAATCTGATTTCTTATCCTTGGTGATGAAAAATTTAGACTGCGAGGCATACCTCACCACTTTCAATACTCTATCTCGGTTGGTTCCGTACTTGGTAACCCCAGAACCGAAAAGGATTGCCCGTTTCATCGGGGGTTTAGCCCCTGAAATTAAAGCAAGTGTTAAGGCATCGAGGCCTACAACTTTCAGATCAGTAGCTGATCTATCTCTATCTCTCACCATGGACGTAGTCAGGTTGAGAGCACTCGGGAACTCAAAAGAGAATAAGAGAAAGCGTGAGGACGATACCTCACGAAGATCAGAAAAGAGACACCGAGGAAATAACGACCACAGGAAAGGGTCGGGATCTAAGAGAGATGGGCAACCATCGGGGGATAAGCCCAAATGTAAAACTTGTAAGAAGAACCACTTTGGGAAGTGTCGTTTGGAGTCGAGATCACAGTCTCACGTGAGATCTTGTGGGATTTGCAAATCCACGGATCATAAGACTTTGGAGTGTAAGAAGCTGAAGGATGCAACATGTTATGGTTGCAACAAAAAAGGGCACATTAAGTCTAATTGCCCAAAGTACGCCAAGAAATCCGAAGATGGGAAGAAGACCAACGCGAGGGTCTTCAAGATGGACGCTAAGGAAGCTGTTCAAGATGACAACGTTATTACAGGTACTTTTCTTGTAAATGATGTTTTTGCTAGAGTATTGTTTGATTCTGGAGCAGATAAGTCTTTTGTTGATGATAAGTTCTGTAAGTTATTAAACCTACCTGTTAGAACCTTAAGCGTAAAATACGAGGTGGAATTAGCTGATGGAACCATAGAAACAGCCTCAACTGTTTTAGATGGATGTGTTATATCCATTAGGAATCATTCGTTTCCTTTATCCTTACTTCCCTTTAAGCTAGCCGGCTTTGATGTAGTTATAGGCATGGATTGGTTATCGCATAACCAAGCCCAGATTGTATGCAACAGGAAGCAAGTGATAGTCAAAACCCCGTCTGGGGAGTCACTTACCATTTAAGGGGATACTCAGCATGGATTGCCTGAGCAAGTGTCCATGCTCAAGGCATCTAGATGTCTGCAGAAGGGTTGTGTTATTTATATGGAACAAGTTACTATAGATGAGCCAAAGCCTAAGATTGAAGACATCCCTGTCATTTCGGAATATCCTGAAGTTTTTCCCGAAGAACTACCTGGTTTACCACCAGATAGGCAAGTGGAATTCCGAATCGACATCATCCCTGGTGCTGCACCAGTAGCAAGAGCACCTTATAGGTTAGCACCAACGGAGATGAAGGAGTTAAGGACGCAGTTAGATGATCTGTTAGCTAAAGGTTTTATTAGACCTAGTTCGTCCCCTTGGGGAGCGCCGATTTTGTTTGTCAAGAAGAAGGATGGATCGATGCGTCTATGCATCGATTACCGTGAGCTTAATAAAGTCACTATCAAGAATAGGTATCCTTTGCCCAGGATCGACGATCTGTTCGATCAATTGCAAGGGGCAAGCTTTTTCTCTAAGATCGACTTGAGGTCAGGCTATCATCAGTTGAAGGTTAAAGATGAAGACGTGCACAAGACAGCGTTTAGGACTCGTTATGGACATTACGAGTTCCTAGTGATGCCTTTTGGGCTCACTAATGCACCGGCCGCATTCATGGATCTCATGAATCGCGTCTGCAAGCCTTACTTAGACAAATTCGTCATCGTCTTTATTGACGACATCCTTATTTATTCAAAGAACCAAGCTGACCACGAGAAACACCTTCGTTGTATTCTCAAACTTCTACATCAAGAGAAACTCTACGCCAAATTTTCGAAGTGCGAATTTTGGCTTCGGGAAGTCCAATTCCTTGGACATGTAGTAAGTGAGCGTGGTATCCAAGTGGATCCCGCTAAGGTAGAAGTAGTTATGAATTGGCAAGAGCCAAAGACGCCTACTGAAATTCATAGCTTCCTGGGTTTAGCAGGATTATTATAGGCGTTTTATCGAAAACTTTTCAAGGATTGCTGCGCCCATAACTTCGTTGACACGTAAGAAGGTTAAGTTTGACTGGGGTCCTAAGCAGCAGGAATCCTTTGACATTCTGAAGAAAAAGTTGAGCAATGCACCGGTATTAACATTGCCCGATGGTATAGAAGAATTTGTGGTGTATTGTGATGCATCACACACTAGTATGGGTTGTGTACTCATGCAGAAAGGCAAGGTTATTGCCTACGCTTCACGACAGCTAAAGGTGCACGAAAAGAACTACACCACCCACGACTTGGAGCTGGGTGTCGTTGTATTTGCATTAAAACTTTGGAGACATTACTTATATGGTACCAAGTGTGTGATCTATTCAGATCACAAGAGCCTTCAACATTTGTTCAATCAGAAGGACTTGAACATGCGACAAAGAAGATGGATGGAAACTCTAAATGATTATGATTGTGAGATAAAGTACCATCCAGGCAAGGCAAATGTAGTTGCTGACGCCTTGAGTAGGAAGGAAAGAGTTAAGCCGATAAGAATCAATGCCAAGCGCATTGAAATCAAGAATGATTTGAATGAAAGGATACTAGTTGCACAGAAGGAAGCTGTGTTAGAAGCTAATTATCCTGAAGAAAAGTTAGGAGTAACTGAGGAGCAGTTATCCCATGACAAAGACGGAATGATTAGATTGAATGGACAAATATGGGTTCCAGTTTATGGAGGACTTCGGGATGTTATCCTCCAGGAAGCCCACAGCTCCAAATATTCCGTTCATCCTGGGGCCGATAAGATGTACCAGGATCTAAAAGCAAACTACTGGTGGATTGGTTTGAAAAAGTCTGTAGTTGCTTACGTAGCTAGATGCTTGACTTGTGCGCAAGTCAAAGCGGAACACCAGAAGCCGTCAGGTTTGTTACAACAACCTGAAATCCCCACATGGAAGTGGGAGATGGTGACGATGGATTTCATCACCAAGTTGCCAAAGACGAGGAAGGGAAACGATACTATATGGGTCATAGTAGATAGACTGACGAAGTCAGCACATTTTCTACCCATCAATGAGACTTATAGCTCCGATATGTTAGCACAGTTATACGTTGATAAGATTGTAGCTTTGCATGGTATACCTGTGTCTGTTATCTCTGATAGAGATACTAGATACACGTCACATTTTTGGAAAAGTTTCCAACAATCTTTGGGTACTCGTTTGAATTTTAGTACGTCTTATCATCCTCAGACTGACGGTCAGAGTGAGCGTACTATTCAAACATTGGAAGATATGATACGTGCATGTGCGATCGACTTAGGTGGAAATTGGGATAAGAACCTACCACTAATTGAGTTCTCCTACAACAATAGCTACCACACCAGCATAAAAGTTGCGCCTTTTGAGGCCTTATACGGTAGAAAGTGTAGATCGCCCATTTGTTGGGCGGAAGTTGGAGATGTCCAACTATCAGGACCAGAGATAGTTTTTGAAACAACGGACAAGATTGTCCAGATTCGCGATCACCTGAAAGCTGCCAGGGATAGGCAGAAAAGTTATGCGGATCCAAAGCGTAAGGCTTTTCACTTCGAAGTGGGTGATAAAGTGTTGCTTAAAGTATCACCCTGGAAAGGGGTGATGCGATTTGGTAAGAAAGGCAAGCTAAGCCCGAGATACATAGGACCTTTTGAGGTTATCGAACGTGTCGGGTCAGTTGCTTATAAGTTAAACTTGTCTGAAGAGCTTAGTGCTATACATAATGTGTTCCACATCTGTAATTTGAAGAAGTGTTTCGCTGATGAATCACTGGTTATACCGCATACGGATGTACATATAGATGAAAGCTTGAAATTTGTGGAAAAGCCATTATCGATCGAAGATCGACAGGTAAAGAAGCTTCGAAGGAAGCATGTACCTATTGTTAAGGTCAAATGGGATGCCCATAGAGGTCCCGAATACACATGGGAGGTAGAATCCACGATGAAAGAAAAATGCCCTCATTTGTTTCAGTAAATCTCGGGGTCGAGATTTCTTTTAAGGGGGTGAGGATGTAACACCTCGAAAATTTACGTCCAATAATGTACTGACACGTGTCATGGGCGTTGAATATGTGAAAACATACTTTAGAGGGACTAAAGTTGACAAACAATGAAACTATGTGAATATAAGGGTCCAAAGTGTCAACAATTGATAAATAGGCTCTATAATAACCCTACATGGTGTTCATAATCTTAAACGATTAGATCATGGATCATACAAAGCGGAAAATGAAAGAAAGTGAGGAATTACAAACTACAGGGGCTAAAAGTGTCAACATGTTGAATGTATACCTCTGAGTGATCTTTTGGCAAACCCGAAGCTTTGTAATGATAAAATATACTCACTAGAATATGTGATAAAAATTTCATGAAGTTTCGTGAATGTATGAGAAAGTTATGATCAAAACCGTACACGAAGGGTTAATTGCGTTAACGTTGAATTTCGAGACTTTTCGGGTAAGCACAAAGTTGTTCAAGGACTTTACCATGTTTGTAAATATCCCAAGGCCCTTAAAAATCAGAATTTAGGGTCTAATGTGCAAGATAAATAAGAAAAAAACACGTATCAAAAGAGAAGGGACTGAATTGCAACAAGTGTGAAACTTGGTGACCTAATGCGCGACATGTACGCGGCCCGCGTAAGGGTCTTCGCGGCCCGCCTACCAGTGCCCAGCGACAAAACAGTGCGCAGGTGCCAGTTGCTATCCTATTTCGAGTTGTAACCAGTTGTATACGACTCCAGGGACTCACCAATCGACTTACATGCATTTAGGGACACTTGTATACTTCTTACAACAATCCTAGACCTCTGTGGCAGCCTCATATGTGATCAAAATCTGCATAAAAGGATCTTAAAGTTGCAAACTATGAACACTTGCAACTTCAAAATTCACAAGATCAATTCCTGGAGCTTTCTGGACGTCAAGACATCTTCCTAGTGATCTCTAAGCTTTATTAGGACCATTGTAAGTATTCATAACCTTTGCAAATTCGTTCTAGCTTAGTTTATCAACCGAAAGTCAAACCATCGTAATTTAAACTTGACTTTGAGATTAAACGAGATTGGCTCTGTCATTTCTCAAATTGAAAGTACCTACAAGTTGGTATTTATGTGGGTAACAAACCCCTAAAAAGGGTATTTTCAGATTCCCACTCTAAGTATGTTAATTGTCGAGTCAAAGCTTTTCTTAAAAAGTCAACAGAATGTGTTTTTGCAAATTTAAGCATGATTAACAATGTAGGCTACATGCAACCTGTTTGATCATCAAAATAACTTTGTAAATTAATGTAAGAACATGTTTCAACATGATCAACTCGACAATTTTCAGTTTAAACCCGAATCGGAACCGAAAGTCGCATAAATTGACTTTTTCTTTGACTTTCAGTTCTGATCCGTTCATGCATGTTTGATATCTGAATTATAGCATATTTTGGACAAATTTTCATATAAGTTTAACTCTCTGAGATTTTACAACTTGGTTCAATGCTTAACCGATTCATATGCATGTTTCCGATTTATGCTTAAAGTTGAATATTGTGCCCTTTTTACTATAAAACGTGATTTTTGAAAAAGTGAAAGATTAGAAACATTTGTTACTGATTTATAAACTTGCACCTAAAATTTGATATCAGTTTGAGTTCCAGATTAAGAGTTATGCTCAATATCGTAATTTGAAAGCTTTATGTTACTTAAACGGAGTAATTAGCATATAACCTATTTAAACCCACTTTTTGATATCAAACTTTTTACCCACTGATGTTATATAATATTTTGGGATTTTTAAAGATTTTAATTTAATTTTTGGCTGATCATATCATAGGTCTCTAAGTTTAATTCGGTAAATACCGATTTTGCCCTTTTAAGCCATAAAATGAGTTTTACAAATCCTTTTGACCCCAAACCTTTTTCTACTGATTTTATTTGATAAATAAAATATTTTGAGCATTCTGGAAATATAAAAATATCAGCTTTCTTTTAAAAACCCGGAAACGGCTCTAAATCGCCTTTTTAAGCGTTTTTAACACATAGGATGTACTATAACCATATTAAACATATAAGGTTGATACCTACTGATGTTCTTAGCATATTTTTATAAAATAACAGTAAGTACAAATTTATAAACTCAGGTTTCCAATTTTGACATTTTTAGCCCTTGTGAAATTACCAAAATACCCCTAAGGTGCATAGTTTGGTTTTAAATGATAAGTTTCACATATAGAATATACCCTACTGTTATAACATGTTAAATTAAGTATATTTACAGTATAAACCAGACCTGTAACTTAGATTTCTAATTTAACTCTTTTACAATTCTTTAAATGACCAAAATGCCCTTATAAGGCATAATTTGTGTTTAAATCCATTTTGGGCATAATAGAAGATATCTTACTGATATTATAACATATTTAGAGCATATTATCTCAGGGAACTTGCATATGACTCTTACGATTACCCGTAACGCTCTTTTCGCGTTCGGTTCGGTTTATGTAACTAGTTTGCATAAATTGACCGAGACGGGTCAAACATTATCATTTTTGTCTCAAAATCCAGAATGTATTTAGTATAACCATATTATACAAGTATTCAAACTTGTCGGGTCTAAATCACATTCTATCCGGTCTTCGCTTAATCGTGCGTTTGAACTGTATCGTCCTTTAAACTAGCCGGTCTAAGCATAAGCTTAAATAAAGACCCGTTAGAAATCTAATAGGTTATTATAAACCTTCGTTCCAGATTAGGAGCACCGGTAAAAGCTACTTGCATTTTGCTAGTTGAGATTTATACTTTACTCAGGTAAATACTTTTAACTTATTTTCCCTATACGGGCTTGGGTTACGGTATATAGAATACCGCTTGATCGAGCATCAAATCTTACATCTTTGGGTGGTTAATTGAATAATTTGATCGGCTCATTTAAACAGTCTTGTTTACTTAAAAGCCTTTGGGGGGTTAATGACCATGTCCCGGATATCCTCGGCATCATCTTACGAGATGACCACGACCTGAGCACGGGGTGTAGGCGTACACCTGTCAGTGTATAACTCTAATGTGGAGGGTCTATTGATCTTTAACCCGGACAAGATCCGGGCTACTGAACGCATAGTAACATGTAATTCGTTCACATGATTATATTGTATAATTAACCCAAGTTATAAAATGTTTTGTGCCACGTGCATTCAAATCAATTTTCAATCATTTTCAAAATGAGTCAGTTAAATTGTATTTACCAGTGTAAACTGACGTATTTTTCCCAAAAGGTTAAGTGCAGGTACTACACGTAATAGGCTGGCTGTCTTCTAGAGCGTCCACAATAAGTCTCGCAAGCTTGGACGACAATAAACTGTTGAACAATATCTTATTTTTATTTTGATCCGCCTGTGGATTCGTTTCAACTATTCGTGATATTTAATATTACACTTTGTTAAAGTTGAAATGAATCTATCTTTGCTTCCGCTGTGCATTTAAATATTGTGTTGTTTGTCTATGATGATATCAACTACGTCACGATACTCCCCACCGGGCCCACCGGTGACACGTGGAAAATAGGGGTGTGACACGCTTCCCCCCCCCCATGGTTACTACATGAATGACTTTCTTCTCGCATTGAATTTCAGCATGGTTTTGAGCTAGCCAATCCATTCCTACAACTACTTTAAATTCTCCCATGAACATTGGGACAAGATCTATACTAAACTCCTCATCTTCAATCAAAATATTACAGTTTCTACAAATATCATGTAACAAATAGCTTTTACTATCAGCAACTTCCACTTCTAAGGGTACCAAGATCTTTCAAGCTTAAACGATGGATGAACTAACAATTCATTAGAAATGAATGATCTACTAGCCCCCGGAATCAAATAAAACATTCATAGGCATATAATTAACGAAGAATATACCTGAAACCACATCCGGGCTAGTCTTAGCTTCATCCGAGATTAACTGGAACATCCTCCCACGAGCCTTGGAAGACACTGTAACATCCGTCAAAATCGGATCTCCGAGATCCGACCCGGATTTCAAAACCGGACTATTAAAATTTTTAATATTTTATTTCTTAATAATCGTCACGTATCACGTTGGATTAAAACTGAACTAAAACGTTAACTTGATAAAACAACTCACTTAGTTCGGTTAGTTTTATAAAAGGGGAGCTTTAACGAAGTTCGATTGGTTAGTTAAATAAAGCTACAAGTTAAGGGGTTGTTTTTGTAATCTATGGAAACTATACATTTAAAACTGGTAAGCTAACTAAGTTGGTAAACCTAGTTAAGTTGGTATATAATGATATTAACTAGGTTAGTTTATTGGTTAGATTTATAAAAGAAATGAATTAACTTAGTTAATTTAATTATATATTAACTAGGTTAGCTTTATAAAAGAACTCAAGTTAGCAAATTGTTTAATTATGAGGGGCCTCAGTGTAAATAGGGAAAGTTTTAAATAAAGAAAAGAAGAACAAAAAACGTGTAGAGAGGGTTTCGAACTCGGAGACCGCCAAAACGCAGAACACATTAAGACCACTGCACCATCATCCTTTTTGATAACTTAATAAGTTGCGAATTAAAGTTAAACAGCATTTAAGAGTTAATTACATAGTTAGTCCCTGTGGTTTGCAAAAAATAACAACCTTAGGTACTAATAGTTTAGAATCACATTCTAGGGTATTAACTTTTCATTTTGTAACGTTTGAGGGTATTAGCACTGTTTAAAGGCTTAAAATCACATTTTATTAGTACCCTCAAACGTTACAAAATGAAAAATTAATACCCTCAAACGTTACAAAATGAAAAGTTAATACCCTCAAACGTTACAAAATGAAAAGTTAATACCCTAGAATGTGATTTTAAACTATTAGTACCTAATGTTGTTATTTTGTGCAAACCACAGGGACTAACTATGTAATTAACTCAGCATTTAATGCAATTTAATAAATAAAAGAATTAAATAAATAAAAGAGCGCTTGGGACGAGGCTCGAACCCGGACTGCCAAGTTAATCATGAAACGGGGAGACCAACTGCGCCGCATAAATCTTTTTGTGTAATTCCATCTCAGTTTATACTTAAACCCTAACTAAACCTTTCTTCCTCACTCAAATGAAGCTGAAACGCGAATTCAGCCATATTTTCAAGCAAACCAACCATTTAATCTCGCATATGGGACGACTAAACTTCAGGAACTGATTAGTTTGACCTGTAATTATGAGATATAAGTTACATACTCGTAAACCGATTCATATTATCTTATAATTGATCGAATTAAAGTAAACATAAATCATCATTAATGAACTTAAAGGATATTCCAAGAACCCAATTATCTATTATCAAATTCATTACAATTGGGACTCAAAACTTATAGCAAATCGATTCTGGAAGCGTTTCACCCTATTACCCACTCTCAACAACCTACAATTCACCATCATACAACGCGAATTCAAGCGAAGAACATTCTAGGGCTCCAAACTTCATGTGACGATATCTCTTTCAATTCTCAACCTTTTCAGGTGATTCCAAAGCCCCAACTTGCTTAATGTTTCGTGCTCTACAAAAGCCCTCTGTTAATTTTAGTGATAGAAGGTTGATTTATCCGAATTTAATTTTAGTTGAAAGTAGGGTTCTTCATGCATAGAGTTTGGGGCTTTTAGATTTAAACTTGTGTTTTGATGGAACTGAAAGTATAATGTTGTTATATATCATACTAATGTACTGTGTGTAAATTTTGGGAATTTTTAGAAATCAATTGTAATTTTGGCGAATTCTTTATGTTTTAATCACTAGATAAATCAAATAAAAATACAAGATAATTTTAAATAAATTCAATATATATTTTTATTTGGTATTTCAGAGTATATAAACACTAGGAATTTTAATATAAATTTTCTTTAATTTTTGGGAATTCATGAACATAATTTGGATTTATACATGTTTTAATTATTCAAAAATACAAGTTTATCACAAATAAATTTCATAAATATTTTTACTGATTTTTTTATAGGTTCTATAATGGTTTTGAGACACTTATATAAATTTTCTATAATTTTGGATAATTATCTTATCAATAAATTTTAAATTGAAAATGTGATAGCCATGAAATCTAAGGCATGATTTTGTTCGATAAATTCTATTAATTAATCAAAATTGGTAGCATTTAACGATTATGATAACATACTAAATTGTTATTACTATACTAGAGGGAAGGCCCGTGCGATGCACGGCATGACCAACAGTTAGTGTCCTTCATTTTGTTGTGTGTTCGGGGAAAATGTTTATGTATGGATAAAAGATAATTAGCCAAAAGACAATGTAAGAGAAGCTATACAAAACGTGATAAGAGCTTGTACCATAAGCCGGCCACACAAAATGTAAGGCGTGCATAGCACAGGAAACTTTGTTTGCGGAATCTGTTTAAGAACAAACATGTATGCCAAGTCTAAAAACATACATTACAGGAAAAAAACTTAAAGGAGTTCACAAAGCTTCCGGTTTTATTCAATAATTCACGAAATCTTCTGCCGCTAATACATGGCCATGTAGTCGACGTTCCCCTTAGTAGTTACCCACAGAATCATCCGAATCAGAACCTTCATAAGTAGGGCTGTGAAAGAAAGAAAGAAAGAAAGGAAATGTTAGGCAGAACTTTAACTTGGATGATGTATATGTTAGTAGTTCATATTCCATTATTTTGTAACTAAAACTTGATAGAATGTAACTCCGTTCAAGTAAATTCCCATTTATGAACTGCAGTTCAAGCTCGTTGAAGTTCAATTCATTCCATTTAGCTATTTGGCATGTATAAATAGGGGAAAAAAGCATAAACTAATGATTTAACTTAAATATCCAAACGAACAAAAAAGCATAAACAAATTCACTACAAATTTCATCATAATTGACATAAAGAAAGGTAACCTTACGGAATGTGGGAATCTAGTGGTAATGCCCGCGCGTTGCCGACTTGCCGCGGGTAAGTTCCATTACAATTCATTTCAAAACTAAAGCGATGGGGTCGTATGCGTTCTCAAATCGAAAAAGCACATAACAAAATCAATGGTGTAATTGTACTTGTTTATAGTTAGTCATAAAGAAATAAACATGATGTTTGTATCATATAATATTCACTTTTGAACATTTACTTAAACACGACACAAATGGATATGTAGTTATGTGGTTCATGGAATTTGGTAAGTCAAAAGTATATATAGAAACTTACATGTACTTTCTGATTGTTTCTTTGAGCTTAACCGGTGTTGGTATTGTCATCACCCCTTTACCCTTCCTAGTCATGGGAGTAGGAGTGGTAGATCCAACAGATTCACAATTGGTTTCGTCCGGGAGCACATGCTTGCAGTTGAAGCTCTCAAAGGCCCCATGATGGTAGTATGTGGATGTATCAACTTGGATGGTTCGGGTGGTGCCCACAAGTGAGTGTAAGCAGTTTGGGAGCGTTGAGAGAGTTTTGTATCATGACTGGAGTAAAGCTATCCTGGATGCTTTCGGAATAAACGGTGTAGATATGCGAGAGACCCGATTCCACATTGAGTATAGACTGAGCAGTGGTGCTTGTTAGAATCTGTGCAGTGCCATCGAAGCACATGATGACCGCATTTACCGTGGAATCGAGCACATCAAGTTCAAGATGGAACCTGTTGAAAGTTTTTTTTTCAGATGTGAAAGTGTATAAAGGCGTTTGCCAACGCACATAACTATAGAATACCAAAACCAAACCTTGCTTGTGGAAACATAACTGGGTTTTCACAGCCAGCACACCACAGCTGCCCGTGTTCACGCGATACACCTTTCATGCATTTTCCTCCTCCACACATAAGTCTGAACCACTCTTCGCTATTACGTACGCCTTTAATCACAACACGACAATTGAACTCAGCATTCTGGATGGATTAGAAGAAACACATTTAATGTATGGATAATAATAATGCCAGGGGAAACAATCGAAATTATAGAAAGTTTTGATACCGTGTGTTTCTTATTTTCTCGACCATGGTGTAATAATTCTTCAAGAGTCGCCAAACTTTCTGAACAGTTAGCAACAGCAGTGGTTTTCTTCATGTTGGCAGGTGTCTTCCGATATTCAGCCACAGGTTGCATAATGAAAGGGAGGATGCTTGACTGTGGCTGTTTAATTATAGAGACATGATAAGTAGCCTCTTGGGATGACTTGTGGCAGTTTTCATTTTAATGAAAGTTTAAATGCAAAAATGTTATAGGATCTGAATATGAGGAGTCATCAGGTGTAAAGTTGCCCACACATCTAATTGCATTAATGATAACAAATAATAATAATAATAATAAATGATGATAACATATATTTTGATATTATGGAATCTGAATATGAGAAGTCTATATATATATAAATCTATATTATTAAATAAAATGGATGAGTCAATTGGTTAAAATATATTTGAAAATCGTTTGGTAATTCCTGGGAAAATGGGGAAAAAACCAATTTTAGCAAAATAAACAAAAACCATTTCATATTTTTTTTAAAATGTATGATAATATGAACTATGAAGGCTGAATAAGTACCAGGTACGCTCCGTCTTCTCTGGTATTGATGGTTGCGTGAAATACGACAGAACTTCGTTCAACATATCTTCGGAGCTAATATTGGATGTCCATGTCGATTTCGAAACCGAAGAATGATTACCTGACCACAATAATTCCTAGAATTAACATCAGCTCCATTATCAAGCAGCAATGCAACAATCTAAAACCACAAAACACCAAAAAAACAACATAACCACAATAATTCCTAGAAGAGTAAAATGCACGGATAGTCCCTGTGGTTTTGCAAAGTTTCAGCTATAGTCCCCAGATTTTGGAAATTACACTCATAGTCCCTGTGGTTTGACAGTTTGTTACGCTGATAGTCCCTGGAATGGATGTGGGTTAGTTTTCTCAGTTAAGTCCATGTGAAATTACAAAATTACCCCTTTCTTTTATTAAAATATAAGAAAAAATTCACACATATATACACACACTCACTGTCTAAACACACACTCTACTCTCTACTCTCTCGCTTCTCATGAAAACCACCACCACCACCACCCACCCCCACACCACCACCACCTGCTTAAAAAACAGAGTAATCTCTCTGTTCCGACGCACTCGCTGGAGATACCGGTCAAATACAGGAGGATACCATCGATTAAACCCGTCAAACAGATCAATTTCACAACGGTAGAACCGACTCGTAGTCTCCCTTCGGCTGATGGGAAGGTCTAGGTTTGGTTTCATGGTTGGGATTGATCATATACTTGACTGGATAGGGCATTGTTGTCCAAAGAAGGAAGGTGCAGATGATTTTGGTGTTTGATGATGCAGATGATAGGGCTATGAAAGCTGTCGCCGGTGTGGCTAATCAGTTGGGTAAGCCGTGGGTTCTTGATCCGGCTGCTGTTGGTGCTTCGGGTTTCCGGATTAAGGCTTATCTTGAGTTTATTAAACTCAAGCATACTGTTGTTAGAGGAAATGGGTCGGAGATTATTGCTCTTGCTTGGCTTCGTTAGGATCTACTAAGGTATGTTTGTCTTGTTTTTTGTTTAGTTTCTTGAATTTATGTTAATTTAGATTAGGGTTTGGAGTTGGAGGTTGAATTGGGGTTAATTTACCTCAGTTATGGATATACAATTCTATCTAAACTCTAGAGTTTGGTGTTTGATGATGATAAAATTGAAGAATTATGGTTATAACTGTTAAAGCTTGAAGGGAGGTGGTGGTGCAATAGTGGTGGTTTAGTTGCAGATTGGGGTTGTTTGGTGGTGGTGCCAATTGATATTTTAAATGATTAATTAGTTTTTTCTTATATTTTAATAAAAGAAAGGGGTAATTTTGTAATTTCACATGGACTTAACTGAGAAAACTAACCCACATCCACTCCGGGACTATCAGCGTAACAAACTGTCAAACCACAGGGACTATGAGTGTAATTTCCAAAATCTGGGGACTATAGCTGAAACTTTGCAAAACCACAGGGACTATCCGTGCATTTTACTCTTCCTGGAATTAACATCAGCTCCATTATCAAGCAATAATGTCCAAGTAATACCGGGTTTCCAATCGCGTCCGTTACATAGAAAATGTTTAGAGCCATACCCATCGTTGTAGATATCTCGGCCTGTGTTACGTTCATCGCGTTTTCTCTAAATGTTCGTGTCACTTGGGCCAACAGTCCGGGTTTGTCGGGTTTGAATAGCTCGAGACGCACACCCTCGGGTGCCCTTTTTTCAACCGCGGCTTTTAAACACATGATCACTCGTTGCTTTTCGGCTTCTGACCTAATCGGGCTTCCATCTATATGTCTGATATAAAATTCATGAAAAAAAAAACCAATTTTAGCAAAATAAACAAAAACCATTTCATAATTTTTTTTAAAATGTATGATAATATGAACTATGAAGGCTGAATAAGTACCAGATACGCTCCGTCGTCTCCGATAGTGATGGTTGCGTGAAATACGACAGAACTTCGGTTAGCATATCTTCGGAGCTAATATTGGATGTCCATGTCGATTTCGAAACCGAAGAATGATTACCTGACCACAATAATTCCTAGAATTAACATCAGCTCCATTATCTAGCAGCAATGCAACAATCTAAAACCACAAAACACCCAAAAAAACAGCATAACCACAATAATTCCTAGAATTAACATCAGCTCCATTATCAAGCAATAATGTCCAAGTAATACCGGGTTTCCAATTGCGTCCGTTACATAGAAAATGTTTAGAGCCATACCCATTGTTGTAGATAACTCGGCCTGTGTTACGTTCATCGCGTTTTCTCTAAACGTTCGTGTCACTTGGGCCAACAGCCCGGGTTTGTCGGGTTTGAATAGCTCGAGACGCACACCCTCGGGTGCCCTTCTTTCAACCGCGGCTTTTAAACACGTGATCACTCGGTGCTTTTCGGCCTCTGAACTAATCGGGCTTCTATCTATATGTCTGATATAAAATTCCTGAAAAAATGAAAAAAAAAACAATTTTAGCAAAATAAACAAAAACCATTTCATATTTTTTTAAATGTATGCTAATATGAACTATGAAGGCTGAATAAGTACCAGGTACGCTCCGTCTTCTCCGGTATTGATGGTTGCGTGAAATACGACAGAACTTCGGTCAGCATATCTTCGGAGCTAATATTGGATGTCCATGTCGATTTCGAAACTGAAGAATATTACCTGACCACAATAATTCCTAGAATTAACATCAGCTCCATTATCAAGCAGCAATGCAACAATCTAAAACCACAAAACACCAAAAAAAAAACAGCATAAACACCAAATTAAACAATTAAACACAAAATCAACAGCTGAAAAGCGATAAATTCATACATCATTATGGCCTTTAGCAGCGGCAACATATTATGTATGTGTCAAATGACAAAATTACTTTTAAGAATTATAATCAAACAGAAGTATTACTTTTAAGAGCTTCAAAACAAAGAAAGGCGCTATTTAAAAATAATGCTTAATAATAATAAACTACCACGCCTGCACATGATTCAAAACTAACCGTTTGATATTACGCCAAAGTCCACTAAAACCAAGCACAATTTGAAGAGTTGAAGCAACAATAAGAGCTCCTTGAGTCCCTCTCACAATCCTCTCAAATTTCTATATAATCATCAACATGTGGGAGTGAATTGGATGTAATATTAAACGAAACACTATAAGTTTCATAAAAGGTTGATGTGTAAGTGTGTAACCACCTCTTGAGGATCCACGATGTCGCTATATTGACCAGCCAAAATGATTGAAATAGTAGTAGGCACGAAAGTGTATGACCCCCCCCCCAAACGACAGCTGGCAACCGTGTCCCAAAATGTGTTTGTGTCAATGTGTTCAAACCAGCAATAAATAGTAGTCTTTGAATCATCGTTTCTTTTTCTTCCTAAAATAGACAAATAAACCAACCAACCCATGTATCTGAATTAAATAAACAAACAAAAAACTAAGAAATAAAAAGAATATGAGTTTTCATAATTTAGCAGAAACTGGAAAGACTTACATTCCCACCACCCGTGGTACATATATAGCTGCTGCGCTGTCGTTATTGGCAGACTACGTGGATAGTTGGTTGTCGGAGGGTACATGCATAATACTCAACGTGGCACGTATATAGCTGTTGTCAAAGAGTTCAGGAATTCAGACGGATAGAGTTATTCCTGTTCTAATACATCCGTGGATGCGCGACATATCTCGTCAGAGCTCTTGTAGGTCTTTGTGGTCCGTCTCAATTGTGCAAACATGTAATCATTGATTTCGTCCGTGTCTATATTGCGTGGGGTTAGTATTGCTCTTTCACACAAAAAAACGTCATCGCCCTGCCTTTCTGTATACGACGGGAAGACAACGTTAACAATCGAGGCCACAGGAAGACCACAACTATCAACGATGAACCTGGTGGGTATCTCGATCCAGGTTGACTCATCTTCACCTTCTTTGGCTTTTGAGGGAACGATTCCATCGCCGATTTCTAACAACCATTTGTTGAAACGTTGCCTATCCATGTCTATCACACCTATTGAGGTGTATTCGTTGACACGCATACTACGGTGGAGAGTGAAGAGTTCACAACTTTTCCACTGGTACGATTTATTTATGCAGGCCTGAACAACATCTTCTCTTTTTCCCTTTGGGGTGACGGGAAGGATTTGCCTGAAATCACCACCAAGCAAGACACGTATGCCACCAAACACATGTTCCCTATTTGCGTAGGTAGAAAACCCCAAGATATCACTAAGTGTTTTATCAAGTGCTTCAAAGGCATATTTTTGCATCATTGGTGCTTCGTCCCAGATGATTAACCTTACCTCTTGTAAAAGGTGTGCCAACTGGGTATTTTGTTTGATGGCACACGTGCTATTGTGAAGTAATTCTAAAGGGATAGCGAAGCGGCTATGAGTTGTCCGACCACCGGGTAATAGAAGGGACGTGATACCTGACGTGCGGGGATAGGTAAAGTGAGTAAAAATGGAGTTGCGTACGCAACCACATACATTATGTAGCACGAGAATAATTATACAACATTACAGAATTTTTTTTTACCTGAAGATGCAACCGCAAGGGCAATCAGGCACATCGATCTTAAGCGTGACAGGATGGCTCTGTACAGGAAAGTCTTGCCTGTCCCACCCGGACCATACACGAAATAAAACCCTCATTTTCGGGTGGTAACAGAATCAATGACTGTGTCGTATATGACCGTTTGTTCCATGTTGAGTGATGCATATAATTGATCGTGTTCGTCTGTTAACTTTTTTTTATTGTAACTCAACTCTTCCCTGATTAGACGATTATCCATCTTATCGAGGAGCGACGTATCTGGTTGTGGCATATCTGTGAAATCCACTAACGATTTTCCATTTTTCTCCAATAGTTCATTTAGTTCAATCAGGCAGTAGTTCTTAAGCTGGTCGTCCGATAAATGTAATCCCGGAAACATGAAGAGCCTACGTTTCATGTACAAAATATCATCAGATAGTATCTCCCAATTATGTGCCCACAGTTGTGCCGGGCGGTTCACTTCGCAAAACAACAACATGGTAACAAACAATTCCCGTAGCTGGGAACCGGACGCCCATAATTTAGCCTCTGAAAGAGCGCCATTCCACTCCTTGTCATCATTAAGAAAGCCGTACGCATAGCAGGCTTCTTTGAACGTTTCATACACGACTCCGTCAACCGTTTTTATTTCTTCGAAACTTCGGGGCCCTCTCACAATTCCCAACAACATCCTTAAATAATACTTTGGCCCAGCTGCTGGATTGCAATACACAATCCGCCCAATGGCTGTCTGCTCCAACCGCGTTTTCCATACCTTGTTATCCTCTTGCCACACATACTTTGTTGGTATCTCGGCGTACGTAAACTTTCTTGCCGCTGCATCTCTGCTGTTCAGCGCAAACCATTGGGTGAACATTGTGTCTCGTATCCCGTCCCGGTTTAACAGGGCTGGCAAGCTGTCCGAATCACGTAACGTGAGTAGATGTTGGTTAGGTGTATGGAAAGTTAGCTTCATGACGGATGGGAATGAGTAATGTATAGGAAATGCAAGCATTCTCCACACAGCTTCACATGGCGATAAGTACCGGCAATCCAAATAGTTTTTAATCTCATCGACCTTAACAATCTGTTGTGTACGCCTTTCACCATCATTGCTAATGTTTTCCTGAACAACCATTGTAGCCCTGTCTGGCCCCTTGTTTAAGTATCTAAACAGGTATTTTATTGCTCGGGACTGGCTGCACCATTCAACATTGATGTGCGATTCATACTTTAAGAGGAGATAACGGTTGTATGGGACGACAAACCGGTTGTCAATCTTCGTTTTGCCCTTCATAAAGAAAATCTTGGTATCTCGTCGTCGATAAACCGGGTAACCGTCTTCGTCAGTTGTCGTTTCTCGATAAAATGGTTTCGGAAAGTGTTTCATGCATTTACCATCTGTTGTACACGGAGCACTGCGCGCATCATTCCCACATGGACCATGCAACATGTAATCTGTTACAGCCATATAGCCGGATGGATCGTCAATTTTCGATGGGATCTCGGCTGAAATCAAATCATCTATACCAGCAGGCGTGCGAGACGCGGCAGAATGTTCGAGCCACAATAAAAGGTGCGCATGCGGTAGGTCTCATTTTTGAAACTCAATAGTGTAAACAACTGTATATAACCAGGGGACAAAGATTCAAGACAGAGAGGGAAAAAAGGGGAAAATTATAAAGCTAAAAAAGGTTAGTATTTGTGGTAGAATTGATAGCAAAAGAAAGAGGCGGAGCATTACAAACTTTACCTGCTTTGTTGTTGCCAAAGATTTGTTTCTTCATAATATCTTCAATCAAGAAGGTCAGCTTTAGCTTAAAAACGCGTGATACAACATCTGCACGATCGTGAGACTTCTGTCCTGATATGAGAGATACCATGTCTTCGATTTCAGGCCATTTTGGGTTAGCTGTAAATGTTACAAACAGGTTGGGGTTCCCAAAAGCACGGCACAGAGCCATGGCATCTTGGTAATTTTGGATCATATATCTTGGACTGCCCGTAAAGGTTGCCGGCAAAACTATACGTTGTCCGATAGCCTCAGCATTTGTATCCCCACGCGTCACAGCGTCACAAACATTATGATAGAGTTCAACGCGCAGCTCATTTTGGTTATTCCTCATCCAGCGCAACCTTTGTTCTTCGATGGCCGCGTATGAGTCAACCAAATATTGTTGGAATAAACGACCGCCTCTTAACAGGGTGGTGCCTTCATTGTTGCGATAATGGATTCTGTAGCAGTAGTATTCCCGCATCGTGACACATTGTCGTTTAGTCGCCCAACGTCCGGTGTTGTCATGATAGCGTATTCGCTCGTGGAACCCGGTCTCTCCGTACGGAAACAATAACGGATACTGCAAAGGCATGTAAAGCTGATGTAATTCTGATATCCGTTGAAGCGCGCCGTTCTTTATACTGACGATAACATCACGTGGCTCGGTGTTTTCCCCAAAGTCGTTTGTGATAAGAACAGCAACTTCAGACACATTAGGGCGATTGTACTATCGATTGTTTATTATTTGGCCTAGTAAGCGTAGCTGACAATTGTTGCTTTCATTCTGAGTGCACCAGTCGCGCGCCATTCGGAAGGCGTTAGCCAAAGAACTGTGGTTGTCTAACATTCTGACGAGGGACGCAACAATTGCTTCATCACATGTGTTGTGACAATGGTTCTGGCCAAACAAAGCAGCTATACGATTTTTGACTTCGTTTTGCGTGTCGTAGAAATATAGTTGAGCATATCTGGGTTGTTCACCTTCAACTGGCAACATGGCTCCTATTCGGTGGTAGTTCTGACCGCTTATTCGGAAGGTGTATAGGCTTCGACCACTGTTTATAGCATGATCAATCTTTCCCCCAAATGATGTGAAACAGAACATGCTATTGTACACTATAATATGTTCTCTGAATCTAACTATCTCTGGGTCGTTACAATCAAGTAATGATCTTAATGGTTCAGGAGCATGAAGAAGGCGAGCAAGCAAAACCTTGCCATCCTGGCAGCACGAAGAGAAAGTCGTCCCATCAGACGACTTTGTATTTTTATTCCTCTCTTCATACCACATGATCGCTGCACAATTATGGCATGTGAAAGTTGGACGGCCAAGGCTTTGGTACTTAACATGCGCACCTATAATATTTGTAGCAGGTAAACTTAGTACAACGTACGGATTGAGAGCAGCGTATCAAACAGCAGAGTAAAGTCAGATGCAAAAGGGAACAAAACGTGCATGGTAAGAAAATAGGGTTAGACAATACCTGTTGACGCAAACGCTGCCCTACGTGGGGTGCGAATACGAACACCTGGTAACATAATAAAATATGGCAATGTTATTCCTATGCTGGATGATAGACGGGTAAAAGCATAGTCGGGTACAGGGTAGGGATGGAGCTTTACCTTCTGTTTTTTTAGGGCGAGAAGGACGCAGACGCGATGGGCCCGCTACATTCTGATGAGAATTCTGTGGTGTGCAGGAAATATTGTCTGGAAAAAACGTAATAGTTACGGAAATGATAAAAGGATAGTAGTAAACATCGTAGATAATGGTGTAGACCTTGGGCAGATACGGAGGGAGAATATGTTGTTGGTGGACATAAAACAGGCCGCATCTGCACTGCATCGCTCCGCATGATGTTTTTACCTGTAACATATGTTAAGAGAACAACTATTATGTAGGGCTCGTAGTGGGATGAGGGATAATGTAAGTGTGCAACCCAAAAAGTATCAATAGGCGTACTGCGTCCCAGAGGGACGTTGATGAGGAAATATGGGGACGACCTTTTATTGATTCTCCTGTGCCCACTCTAGCGGTAGTACCAGTGGCCACTGTAACAGCTGGAAGTTGTATTTGAGTGTCACCTGTAACAGACACAGAATATGCAGATAGAGTAAACACAACATAGTAGGTAGAAAACGTATAAATAACTAACTATGAAAGTAAATTCCAATCCATTGAGAGCGGCTTGATAACAGTAGCATCAAAATTGGAGGGCTTAAACTGTTTGCAGCCTAATTAGAGCTGTAATTTGTGCGTGAACGCATGTCGGTAAGCGAACATGATGGCTAAATGATTCCTTTTTCACGAACAGTATTGCTAACCTGCGTTGGGGACAGCAGAGGAAGCAGATGCATTTATGCTAGATAGGGTAGGCCCACAGTATGTCACGTCCTTCCCACCAAGGCCCACATAATTACGACTTTGTATATGGATAGAATGTTTGCTACCCACGATGGTAGCATCGCTGCAGCTGTTAATCAATGTAAGACCGAAATATGTTTGTATCTTTCCGTCAGACAACGTATGGGAACAAAGGCGGGCTTGTATCGAATTACTAACCACACCAGGAGCAACAGGCCATAACCTGCAAACCTCGTCTTTTATGAGGGAACAGGAATGGGTAGAATTCAGTATTTAAAACTCCATATGCGGGGTCTGGGGTAACACTGTAATTAAAAGTTTCATACCTTTGTCTGTTCCAGCCTGGTCAAGTAGTTTTAGCCCACAAACGTATTGGATCAACCCGTTAGGCATAACACGTGAATGTGTATGAAAGGCGAAAGAGGCTTCGAGCATCACGAAGGGGCGCACAGGCAGCTGCATGTTGCATACAATGTTACATAATACATCGTCCAAAATGAAGCATTCATACATGTCCCCGCGGGGGGGGGGGGGGGGGGTAAAACAAAGCAAGTAGATGTGAAGGAAAAGGCACAGAATATACCGCAAATAACTCTTAAAGAATGCAAGTTAAAGCTGGTTTAAATATTATATTTATTGTTGGGCACGCGCCTGTTTTTTTTCCCAAATAACATATACAGGTACAGTCAGACGGAAAAGGTCATATGTCGTAAGGTATTTGTTTAGCACAAGTCATAATTTGCTTATTTCATTGTTGTTTGTAATGCAGACTTCCAGGTAGGTGTTCACGAAGATTGTAGAATGACACGGTTATCGCTTGTACATTTGCATTCATCTATATGCTTTATTCAACACCTTAGATAAAAATTCATGTAGGTCTTATATGATTCCAAAACTTATTTTACGTTGTTCATTGGTATTATTCTATTGGAGGATGCATCATTCTGAACAAACATTTATAGAACCCTTTTACGGTGATTGAAAGTTATATGTGAATTTAAAGATGTAACAAAAGGGTTGGTTAAACGTATTTGGAAACGTATGTTCGTAGGTGGCATATTATGATCCTATTTGGACTCTACCATTGTTTTTTTAGGCGGAGTATTTTCGTTCGTCATAAATACGTGGCTGAATTGTTTTCATAAATCCAGAGAGACTGGCAAGGCGGAAAAATAACATATATCGCGCAATAGAAAAACATCACAGTTTTGGTGTGGGCACAAGTCATAGGTGTCGCCACATTATTTGAATCCATAAAAGAGAAAGTCACAAGAGCGCAAACACTTGAAGAAGATCAAAAATGACCATCGCCATATCAGCGGGAACCCTTCTTAGCATCCCCACTATCGTCTACCACATCGGTAACATCCACACGGTCAACAGACACCCCATCATCATCGTCATCCGATTCTTCAACGTATCTGCAAAGAAACATGGGAATGCATGTATTGGCGCAAAGTTCCAACATGTAAACATTTGAAACAAGGGACGATTAGTGGGTGTAACTTACAACTTTCTAAGTTTGCGTCCAGTTTCGGGGGTCGGGGGCGGGAGGTTCGAACCACGCTTTAGGGAGTCAGATGGTATTGCACCCAAATCCGACGCAACAACATTAACGCTCCCATCTGTATCATCCATACCAGGGCCAACAGTCTTCGCGCAATTGAAGCTCTCATATTCTCCATAACGGTAGTATGTATGGCTCTTAATCTCAAAAGTGTGTTTTGTTCCAATAAGGGCATCGAGGGCGGAGGGTAGTATGGGAGCATTAATAGAAGTATCCTGCATACCAAATACAAACCAGAAAAGTTATCGTAGCAAATTCACATATGCTTCAAAACCACCTTGCAATGATTAGTGCGCATACCTTCAACTGTTCCTCTACCAAGGATTTTGCGGTCCTCTTAACCAACTGCTCAGCAACTTCATCAAAGAGGGTGACAACGGTGCTCATCGTTCCATCAGTTACATCCGCCTAAATCCGAAACCTAGCAAGGTATAGTAGATCAATAACAATGGTACGGCGGGGCCAAAATTCTTTGGCGGTGAAGGTAGAAGGGCACCAAATCACCCCGGACAACAAAGAATCATGGCATCATATGGGAAGGGGAACAAAGTAATGAATTTGTGCATGAGATGTTGAAGTCTATACCTCGTCCTTGGATAGTCAACCTTGGATTTGCACGCCTTGCAAATGAAGTAACTGTCCTCTCTCGTTAGTCCCTTACGACACTGGCTACCGGAACACGCGAAAAGATACCAGCTGTTCTTGGTGCTAATAGACGTAATCTCTACAACGTTCCGGAAAAGGATGGCCTACAACGAACAAAATACAAGGGCTAGTTGAGCGAGGCAAACAGGGTGTGGGAGGGGGTGTATGTACGATGTTTCCACACATAGTAGGCACATAGGCAGGTTATGTCGGGGAGGGTAATCCCTATTTCCACACACTTGGTAGGTTAGACAGTTCTGTTTAGTAGGGGATCAATAAAAAATCAAGAACCTTAGATGTTTCTTGGGAGATTTTTTTTTTTGATTAAAAGTTGTAGAAATGAGATTGGTGTGAGCCCAACGGTGGTGGTTCACAGTGGTGATGCGGTGGCGTCGGCGCCGGCGGTGGTGGTGGTGAATCTTGAAATTTAAAGCATATGCTAATTATGATCTTGTTTGTTTTGTACAAAATAATGGTTGTATTCACATACTCTGGTCATCTTCTGATGCTTTAATTTAAGGCTGGTGAAGATGGAATGAGGTATTAATTAACTTGAACAAACTAAAAAAATACAAAAGTTTAAAAAAAATAAAAGAGGCTATGAGAGTTTATTAAATTATATTCTATAAAATTTAGTATGTACGAATGGTTTTAATGGAGAGTGTGTGTACCAGTTCAGTATTTATTCCCCCACCAACCCAAGCCAGCACCACCATGTTGCCGTTACCATCACAACAAACACACCCTTTGTCAAATATATAGTTTTGAACCTTTGAAAAAGGTTTTGTTTGATTTAATTTGTAACTATCAACCAATCATTAGGATGAGGCGGCTTCTTTAAAGCATGATTTTTAAATCAAAGAAATGTATTTGGTTTGCTGTACATTCCCACTTTCCACCCATGATTTTTTTTTCGACATTTTCAATAGATCAGTAATCATTTTTTAATAAAAATACATTCTATTTACTTTGTCGACATTTTCAATAGATCAGTAATCATTTTCTTTAATAAAAATACATTTTATTTACTTTGAACGAAAAGCAAAAGAGAGATATATACTTGATTGTTGAATTAAGTGTGATATAACACTAACAAATAGTGGTCCAAAAGTGTATGAAATTATTAGTTTCTTGTTAGCTGTTAAAGCCAGTTTTTTTTAGAAAAGGGATTGGTTATTGAATCGGTTAAAGTACTGGTTTACTGGTTGAATCGGATTAAAATGTTTTTGTTTGGTAGATACATGCTCTTTTCTATTTATTAAAGGTCTTGATTTCAAACAAAAAGATACGTCAGTTGGGATAAATACCTTCTTTTTGGATTTGTCGGCACGAACTCTGTCCACAAGCTCTTGTAGGGTACCAACACAGACCACATCCTCGGTGACTGGAGCGCTAGTATCTCCAATAGCAACACAGCTGGGAAGCATAGTTTCATATTCAGCCAGAGCAATAAACGTATAAAAACAGATAATTAAAGTGTGTGTGACAAAGGCTGTACCAGTACCTAACAGACGACTTAAAAGTTTGCAGTGCGGGTACCTCGGAGGAATCAATGAGCATAGTTGACGATGAACTGGACAAACCAAGGACGCCTGCATTGTGTTAAGTTAGGTAAAGAGTTTTTAAGTAGTACGCATAATAATTCACGTGTCGAAAAACAATCATACCCAGGTAAAAATTTGCACTCATGGAAGTCAGGATTAGAGAATAGACAGCCGGGTTTTCGTCCTTTTTCTTAATCATAGTATCACCCAGATGACCCCACAGCGTCACTCTAACTCGGTGATTGCTGTGAGAATAAAAAAAAGCCTAAAAATTTAAAGACTTAAGTTAGGGAAAAAGAAAGACCAAACGGACAATAAGGATGAGGCACCTACCGTTCGTTGGTTAGGTTGAACTAAACCGCGCGAGCACCCGATGCTTTCACAGACTGCGGCCCCACCTCAGTAACATATCCGATAACATCTGCAGTGCAACGAAAATTAGTCTGAATTAGAAATGTGTCTAATAGTCTAACCGAGCCAAATTTGAGCCAAATTCAACTGAATAAACTAATTTATTCGGTTCAGTTATCTGATCGAACCAGTTAATATCTGGTTTATTCGTTTTCATCCAGTTTGGTTATCCGAATAAGCAAGATTTATGGAACCCGGATTCTGAATTTATATTCGGATACGGTTAGGGATCGAACTAAAAACCGAATTCACCATTCGTTCGGTTATTTCTCGTACGGATATGGTTTGGTTTTTGGGTTTTCTGTTTCAATGGTTCGCGTGCAGGCGAATTTTTACTTGGAAGTATAATAACGTTTAAATGTTCCAACTTCTAAGAGAATTTTTAATGCACTTGAAGGTTGAAGGAAAAAGAACGTATCACCAGAAAGTAGCTGCTATTCTACACCAGATTGAAGCCGAGATTAGTGCTAACAATTTGCTTGAGGTGGCAGTTTTGTCCTGTATATCCGGTTTTGTTTGTGTGATGATGTGAACTTCTTGATAAATGGTCTCTGATAAACAAAGGATAGAATCGGCCCCACCTACGGTACCGTCCAGTCTTATGTCGGATAAAACAAAGTACTTTTTGGCCGAGGTAAACAAAGTAATTTTTGGCCGAGGTAATTTCCCATTTCTCTAATCGATCCATTTCTTGTATGGGTGATGATTACCATTAATATGGACCAACGACTCGAGCTTTTTACCAATAAAAGCATAAAGCCTCATGCAAGGGACCATTGCACAAATAGTATATGCTGCAACTTTTGTTTTTTCATATGGAGTTGTGATGGTTTCAGGCCTTTTTAAGCCATCAATCTTCCCAGAAGCTGTTGCGAGCAAGAAGTCCGTGTACTTTATTGTTGCCGAGTTTGGTAGAGTTTCTTTGGACGCGTCAAAGCCCCATTCCTATATGATGTGTCAAATAACCGTATATCATTCAACACTGGATCATAAAGAAAGTTACAACACTAACTATCCATCATTTAACCAAGTGGAGAATTTCCCAGAAGGTCAGCATGGCCATGCTGGTGTTTCTCCTACGTGGCCAAGGCAAGAGCTTAGGGTGCGCGCATCACATACGCAAGGCACAAGTTTACCAAAATGCTTTAAACTACCTCAACTCTATACAACCATCGTCATTAAGTTTATTTACTCTTTTAGTGAAAAACCATACAGGCTCACATTTAACAAAAGGCTTAGGAGGTGCACACCTTGTGTTCATCACCAGAAGAGCAATACCGTCACCAGGGGTCGCTCGCGCTGGGCACGCCTCATGCTTTTTACAACACAAAGACCCTCACAATGGGTTGATAGCATTTAAGCTCGGACATTCTTTATAAAACCATAATCTCTATTTGTTTTAAAAAAAGCAAGGTGCACAAGGCGAAGGCGCACACATCACGTGTGCCAGCGAGAAGCCAGGTATCTGTATAATATTTATTATATTTTTGATAGATTTATTATATCATTGGGTAATGGGTACCCAAAATTTAAATATAAAAACCTCTATAGGTCCATTCAATATAGAGTAAATTACTTCTAAGTCCTTGTGTTTTAGTGGTTTTAACTATTTGAGTCCAAAATCACTGGCAGACAATAGAGCCAGTTAGAGTAGTTGAAACTCTCGTGGTGGAGGGGAGGAGGAGTAGAGGCAGACCCAAAATCACTTGGGATGAGCGGATTAGGCAGGATTTGCAAAAATTGCACCTCTCTGAGAACATGGTCCATGATAGGAGCTCGTGGAGACGGAGGATTAAGGTTAAAGATTTCTAGGAGAGGGTTCAATTGTGCTTTTAGGGGTAGTGTATAGTCGTAGATATGTTTATATTAGTATAGGCTGTTTGTGTTGTTATATTTGTCTTGTTTACCGTGCACTCTTTTACCACTCATGTTATATTGGTAGCTCCTTACACACACACACACATACACCTAATGTTCTATATCTTTTTTCATCTTTCTTTCCTGGGTGTTTTGGAGCCGAGGGTCTCACTGGAAGCAGCCTCTCTATCCCTAGGGATAGGGGTAAGGTGTGCCTACATCCCACCCTCTCCAGACCCTACCAATAGCTCTGCTATTTGTGGGATTTTACTGGGTATGATTGATTGAACTATTTGAGTCCAAAATCAAAAAGTTTAACGCCCTGAGTCCCTAACTGTTCATTTTAAAACGTTTTGAGTCCAATTTTGTTCATTTTATAACGTTTTGAGTCCAATTTTGTTCATTTTATAACGTTTTGAGTCCAATTTATTTTGGGCTCAAAAGGACTTGAATGGTTATAAAAAAGCGTCTAGGAACTCAGGGCGTTAAACATTTTGATTTTGGATTCAAATGGTTAAAACCACTAAAACACAAGGACTCAAAAAGTAATTTACTCTTCAATAAATATATATACATATATATACGCTACCAGGTCAAATGATGACAAATGAAAGAAAGAACCTTGTGGTTCCAAAATCCCAAATCAATACCATTAATGCATTTTTAATGATAACGGTGGCAAAATAATAAATAGGTTTACCTTGTTTGAGGAAAATGGGACATGCAATCTAATGAAATGGGCCATTCTTGTGAATTTTCTTTCTGAAATGTCAAGTGAGACGTAAATGTAGCAGGCCCTACCTAATAAATTAAATTGTGTTGATGTTATGCAGGCAATGCATAGGTTTGAAGCTTCTTCTAATAAGGAACTAAGCTTGGCAATTGGTGACTATGTTGTAGTGAGAAAGGTTACTAAAATTTGCACTTTGCAGTTCTACGAACGGGTCATTTTGGGGTGTATTTTATGTCAATTAGGTAAAGTGGTTAAGATCGCAAAGTGCAGGCCCTACCTAATTAATTAAAATTTGCACTTTTCTGAACAAAACCATCTGAGGTTCTATGAATTAAAATATACTTTGGACGACTTTCAACCCATTCGACCACTTTGTTGTAGCTATTCCTTGTTTTGATTGGTGAAAAATTTAACATAACCTGAATCAATCAGTTTATAAAATAAATGAATGGGTCAATAGATAATTGTGTAGCTCGTCTAAAACTTAAATACGGTCCTCACTGGCGTGTGCAAAGGAAGAACTGATGGCTTGTGCAGGGAAATCTGCAGTTTAACTGGTTTCCTCACCGGTTTCTATTGTATAAATAAATAATTGTGTAGCTCGTCTAAAACTTAAATACGGTCCTGCCCATGGCCACACTACAACATAGGCCGATACTTGTTTGGGTAATTGGTCAAAATGGGGTTCAGCTGTGAAACGGGTCATTTTTAGTGCTGGTTAAAAATGGCTTGGGCTGAGTCGATATGTGCTGCTATCATAATGGATATTGGGCAACTTTTAACTTGTTTGGGTCGACTTGTTCATAAGTAAATGGGTTGAATTCGCCACCTACAGAACATTCTTAATATATTTTTTTATATTTTTTGAAAGTAGACCTGGTTTGTACTCAAAATATTAATATTTTTTTATTTTTTTTGAAAGTAGACCTGGTTTGTACTCAAAATATTAATAAAAACCTTGGTAGCAAGTTCTTGTATTTTGCGAGTATTATAGCTGATTAATATGTAAACTAAACGGCCATATGTCCGTTTATGCAAATGGATTATGTTGTGTTTTGATGCAAGAAAATCAACTTCTAAGTTGTACCTACCATAGTTGTCTTTGTAACCAACTTTTATCATTGGGGACACATCAAGTAACTATCTGTGGTAATCCATAATTCCATAAATACATACATAGATGTTAGCCAGTATACTAATTATTATGAATAAAATGAACTCTCAAGCCCCAACTATCAATGGGGACTAAATAATAAGCTATCAATAGGCCAACAAAACAATGTAATAAGCCACTCATTTTTGTAAATGCTACTATTCAAAATTCAAATATAAACATGCAGGGACTAATGGAATATGCAATTTACAAACATGACTGTTTAGTTAGTAACCAATAAGTACCCTAACCTTTATTAGACCATTTTTATATAAGAAAAGCAAACAACCGTTACATCAGCATGAGGAGAGTAAACATACCTACAAAATACTTGCCCTCTGTTGGTTCGAGGTCCTCAAACGCCGTAAGTAAGAACGGGTAGCGCGTAAATGAACCACTGGCATCGTCAACCCTCTTAACAGTTGTGGAGCCAGTCAACCCGATAACAAAGGGGCTGTCTTTTAGAATCCGGTATTGATCGGTGCCCTGGACTATAAAACCCTTGAGTAAATATATCCCGCCCTCTTTGAGCTTGTCAAAGAAGTAGTGTGCAATGTTATTTCGGGCGGTACAATGCATCACACCTCCCTGTGCAAACCAAATAGCAGACTTTCAATAACGATGAAACTCATAAAAGGGAAAGGGTACGGGGGTTAAAAGGGTGAGATTTACCTTTATATCACTGACGACATAGTCGGTGCTCATGTAGCGTCCATTGACACTTGTGACGTCCCACTTTCTGCAAACCATAACCGTGATGGGGTCGGTACTCCCTTCACGGAGGTCAGCAAGGACCATTTGGTTGCCAACACCAATTCCCGATGTATTCACACTAAGAGAGCTAGCCATGATAGTAGAGTAGCAAGTCTGAATATGGGCCTACAACAATAGGGAAGGTGGAGCTCATATAATAGAAACTCAGACCATTCACCTTCCCAGAAAGAAAACAGTTTTTAAACTTAATGTCCAATTGTTGTATATTAGACTGTTAATATCCAAGTAATTAAGTTGTAATTAAGACCAGAAATCAACAATAGGGAATGTGGAGCTCATATAATAGAAATTCAGACCATTCACCTTCCTTGAAAGAAAACAGTTTTTAAACTTAATGTCCAATATACATTATTAGTTGTTTAATAATCCCATGTACTGTACTAAAAAGTTGCAGGAGACATATTCACATTCACTCGTTAGCCATTTACTTATTTTACATTATTACTCGTTAACAATTATATATAACACAACTTAACTATCTATGTCTCAATAAGTGAAATCTCATTTTAATACTATATATTTCCTTTTTACCAAGGATATGAAAGATTAAAAGTCAGTGAGTCAAACATAGACAGTAAGAAAAATGAACCTTTATGCTGTAAAACTTAAATGACTTCAACTTAAACTGTTAAAACACTTGAATATGAACACTCACCATGCAATGCAGTCAGCTGATCATAAGATATCAATATTATCACTTTAAAATTGGATCTTGATTAATGACTCACTTTGGACTTTTTCGTTTGTAGTTAAAAATAATCCAACTTTCATATTTTGGCAAAATTTAATATTACAACACAAACCACTACATAAACATCCAAAATAAATCTTTTTTTCAAATATGAGGTGGTATATATTTAACTTCTACAATCCAGATACATATATTAGCAAAAAAAAACAGACCAGAAATTAACAGTTTTTCGGACAATAGAAATTCGTTCAATTTAGAATAATGACCAACTAATTAAACTGTTAATATCCAAGTAATTAAGCTGTAATTAAGCCAAGTAATTAAGCTATTAATCTAACCTTTGGATTTATCGAGGAAGAACAGGGGATCGCTCGGAACTTCGGTGAGCATATCTTTGGAGCTAATATTGGATGTCCATGTCGATTTCGAAACCGAAGAATGATTACCTGACCACAATAATTCCTAGAATTAACATCAGCTCCATTATCAAGCAGCAATGCAATAATCTAAAACCACAAAACACAAAAAAACAACATAAAGACCAAATTAAACAATTAAACACAAAATAAACAGGTGAGAAGCGATAAATTCATACATCATTATCGCCTTTAGCAGCGGCAAGGTGAAGAGGCATCTTCGCCTCAACGAAGTCTCCATCTCTGGCAGCCGACACCAACCGTTCACCGGAGGCTGAACATCCAAAGGAGTTCCCCATTTTCACCGATAACGGGGTATTACTAAAAGCATATCCTTGCGTAATTTGGGGACAAATTGAAGACGCAATTTTGTGAAGATCGAAAGGAGTTCCCCATGTATCAAGACCTCTGTTAGCGAATTTTGTGAAGAATTGAAGACGAAATTTGGGGACAAATTGGTGATTTCCGTGAAAATTCATCGAGAAGGGGTTTCGAGAAGGGGTTAGTTTGTGGATGATCGATACATGTAAAGCTCTTCAAAACCGAGGCCACTTGCGTTATGATTGTAAATCTCATGAATTGCATGCTCCACTGATCCGAAACCCAATAATGCACATAGATATGTAAAATTAGGGCCAAAAGGTCATCAAATAATGAATGGCCAACAATAAACATAAACCGGTAACGTAAATCAACAAAATACATAACAATCGATGCAAAAACCCTTAAAACCTTACTCGTATTTGTTACCGTTAGGCGTGAAATCAAACAGTTGACCAAGGATTTCCATAACATCAGCGATTTTGAGAGAACCCTAGCCCTTAACTCCTTCACTTGTTCCTAAACAGTCAACACCAAAAACAATCAGATCATCTTCACCTAATTTTAAAACAGAAACACACTATACAAATGCTAAAAATTATAAATCAACATAAGAGCATAAAAATTATACATCTATATCATCCAAAACACAAACACATAATCCAAATATTTTATGAGATCAAACACCTCTGATCAAAGTTATAAAAACCCAAATCAATAAAACTTCAAATCCAAACAAAACAATATAGTTGAAAACGACACAGATAGGGTTCGTTGATTGTTACCTTAGCCGTCGGTACTTAACTCAGATCCGTTCGGTAGCAGGACCCTAGTGGTAGTCGCTGCCACTTGAGCTCAAACCATGAGAACCCTTGATCCAATCTAACCGCAGTCGTCGGAATCAACATTTGTTAACTTTGATTGAACCAGAGGGATGAACTATTAAACTTTTGAGTAACAATCTGGTTTCAGTCGTTGCCGGTGATGATGACTGTGTGCGGCAGAAGAGGTGTCTAGCGACGATTGGGTACGGTTGTGGGTGACCGGCGACGGAGATGGATCGTCTGAGTGGTGGCGACGGCCGGCGCTTGATGAGGGTGGGTGACCGGCAAAGTGGAGGTGGTGTTTGGAGATGGAGGGCTCCTCAAGAACAGACCTACTATTATGGAGGTCATAATTGTCAAAAACCATATAACATGGATGTTTTAATTCTGCGATCTTATGATTTTGTCGGATTATGTTTAATCTCTAACCAGTCATATGGGTCTATGATGATGGCTGGGCTATATGGGGAGACTATTCAAACGATGGTTATGTTAACAACTTGCAAATTATGGCTCCGATGAGAATAAAATAAATACGGTTTTCTATACCTTTTTTTTTACTTTTGAACTCACATATTTAAGAGGCTCATAAATAAGGTTGTAAAAAAGTTGATATAACGATATGAAACATAGACAAATGCGATACCGACAACTTATCACCAAAACTTTCAATTCATATATATTTTTTTTAAATGCAGATACAACTTACAAACCAAAATCATGAATCAATATTCAGTCTACCGTTATATTAACGTAAAGCTCTTCATCCGATCGTCTAAATTCACCAAGAAGAAACCCATTCTCATCAACAATCATCCCTCCATATTTCTCAAACCAATCTTCATCCACCGATCCAAATTCACCACAAACATTCTCAACGACCAAAGTGGACTCACGTGTCATTTGCGATTTATTGGCCGATGTATCGGTCTTGGAACATGGAGATTCAACTTCATCATCATCGGATAGATTTATTACTTCAAGAATTGGATCATATGACCCAACTGAACTCGTGCACTCTTGTTCGGGAATATGGATCTTGTTTGACCCGTTGGCTGGACCCGAAACCGGCGTTGTTAGAAGTCTTTTGTATTCTCTGTAGTTAGTAGAAGAAACCTCTGATAATGCTGTCTTCGACATTGTTTTGTTTGTTGTTGATTGTAGAAACGCATCGAATGGGAAGAATATATTGAGACTTGGGGTCAATGGAAGGAGATGAAGAGTTGTTCTTAAAATTCCTTTAATTCTATTATTTCAGTTATGTTATCTTTAATTATTGTAATTCTAATTTCTCCTTTAATTCCATTAATTTAGAGTTACGTTATCTTTAATTTTATTTTAAGTCTAACAAAAGGAGATGAAGAGTTGTTCTTAAAATTCCTTTAATTCTATTATTTCAGTTATGTTATCTTTAATTATTGTAATTCTAATTTCTCCTTTAATTCCATTAATTCAGTTACGTTATCTTTAATTTTATTTTAAGTCTAATTTGTTAGAATTATAATATTAATTTTATTAATTTGAAGGAAGAATGTATTTAAGAGACTCATAATGAAGGTTGTAAAATAGTTGATATAACTAAATTTTTAAGTATTTATTTTAATCAATATTATTTTAAGTATTGCATTTAAAACTTCATAAATGTTGATTTTAAAATAGAACATGCAACTAAATTTTAGATTATATATAGATAATTAATCATGATTTTTATATAAGTATCGATTTATCTATTATAATGAATAATCATTTAAGCCCCAAATAGGAGAACCCAACTTTCTAAAAATTTATATATTGTCCTTTCGTTCAAGTATTTCGTTGTTTAGAATCTTGGTTATCTTTATTCTAGGGTGATTTAGTCAATTGTTATACCTCGTGTACCCGTGCGGTAATTCTTGTGGATTAACTCTTCGCAACCTCTGAGTAAACTCTCTCCCTTTTTTGTCATTAACTTTTTGGGGTGTATCAATGTGTCTCGTTCAATTGTTTTTATCTAAAATCGAGCATGCAAAGTCTTGTGTGTCGTATATGCATTACTTGTTGTTATTGATTGTTTGTTGAGGTTGTTTGTTGAAGTTATTATTGTTGTTGTTGTTGTGTTGGTCATCATAGTCAATAGTCAATTCAGTGGATCCACGGCTGACCTTTCCTCATGACCTGGAGATGTCGGTATCGCCCCATTAGTCTTGGGCTGACCTTTCCTCCTAACTATGGGATGTTGGTATTGTCACAGTCACACCCTTTATGGGTGTGGGACGCAAGGTGTCGGTTTTGGTTTTGGTGTCGGTCTTAGTCTTAATCATTGTTTAGTTACTATTTTATGTTCATACTACTTGTGCATTACTTTCACATAATTGATTGCATGTTTAATATTTAATTAATATTTGAAATTAAAAAGGCAAAACATATTACTTTTATTTCTAAATTTTAAAATGGTAAACCTATTTTACTTAACCATGGTTTACTCGCCAGCTCTTGTAGCTGACCCAAAAATACTATTTTACACATGATACAGGTGTAGAGGATTGAAGACTGGACTGGATCAGGATCATGTAGGAACTTTGCCTTAGTAATTAAAAAGGACAAGTTGATGTATTATTTTAATATTTGAAACTTATATGAAAAGTGTGACATTAAATCATGATATGTTTAATTATGAAAGTTTATTAGTGTCATGAGCTATGGGCAATCATCATGCCCCGTACCATTCCGCTACGGGTCGGGGTGTGACATCGTCCTTCTTTCCATCTTTCTTTGCCCCTTGTTGGAGTTTCGGAAATTCCGCTTTAATGTGTTCCGTTTGATTACAATTGTAACACGCTTTTGAGTTTTCGGGGCACCTATAATACGGATGTCCTTCTTGCCCACATTTGTAGCATCCTTTCTTTCCCAACAAACATTCACCCGAATGATGTTTCCCACATGTCTTGCAAGTCGGAATCCCACTACTTGTCTTCCCTTTCCTGTTTTGATATTGATATTTTGCCTTTTTCGATGGGTTTGTGTTGGTAGGCTTCTCCGCCACCCTTTTCTCTCCCCGTTCAACCTGCCTTCTTAACTCGATCTCCCTATCTCTTGCCCACTCGATTAATTCATTCAACGTTGCACACTTGGAGGGATTTACGAACTCCCGATATTCAGCCTTTAACATAGCATGATAACGTATGATTTTCAACCTCTCAGTCCCCACTATCTCCCCACAAAATTCCACCTTGTCGAGGAACTTATTCGTTATATCATCAGTCGTTTCATCTTTTTGTCGAAGACGTAAGAAGTCTTCTTGAATCTTATCAATTGCGGATTGTGGGCTATGATATTTCAGAAATGGCTCCTTGAACCCTTGCCATGTAAACGTTTGTACTTTGTAATCCCCCAATTCCTTCGAATGTGCGTCCCACCAATCCTTTGCTTGGAGTTGTAGGAGGCCCGTAGCAAACATCACTTGATCCTCCACTTCACATCTACTTCTTACAAACACGGCCTCGGTGCTTGAAATCCATCTTTGACAGGCTATCGGATCGATTTCCCCTTTATATGGTAAGGGGTTACATGCCATAAATTCCTTATATGTGCACCTTCGAGTGCTTTTCTTTGTTTGCTATTCATTGATCATTTCCTTTAGCTCTTCAACTTGGGACATCACTAATTTGTTGACTACTTCCAACACTTGACTTTCAACTTCTTGAGCTAGCCAAGGAATGCTAGCCTCTATTACCTTCCCTACTTCTTCCACAATTCTTTCGTTTATTGCTTCATGTTGAGCCGCTATATCATCATTCACGTTTACATTATCCGCCATCTACACAAAACATTTATCTCATTCATTAGATTTTTTATGCATCTCTTCATCATATTGGAACTCATGTTAGCATATTACATTCACTTTATAATGCATACTTTATACATCATCGTCCTTGACGACCATACCGTATCGTGTAGATCATAATCTTTGATCACAACGATTTCCATTTTCATCCTTTCATAATATACATGCCTTCCCTCATCTTTCTTAATATCAAATTTATCTTAACATTGTTTATAAGGCTTTAGAAATTGATTAGAACGAGTTCCCTATACTTAGAGACCTAAACCACATTTAAAAACTTTAAATGTTAGTATTATAAGTGTAAAAAGTTGTTAAATATCATAATTTACCTCATACACCATCAAACAACAACATATAACAATTTTATCAATCCTGGAATAGGCTACGGTCTACAGACCGTAGCTTACAGTCCATTAATAATCAACAAAACAGCCCCTCCAGTACCGTAGCCTACGGCTGAACCGTAGGTTACGCTGCAGCCCAGCTACAGATTTTCCGGTTTAATCTTTTTTACGAAAACGGCCGTAACTATCAAACCGTTTATCCGTTTTACCTCCCGTTTCTTCCTACATGATCATAAATTAACATTCTATCATGTGAAGTTGAAATTTAACATCCGGGTTAAGGAAATTCATAACTTATACGTTTTTCGGCTTATTATTTTTACGAAAACGGCCGTAACTTTCAAACCGTTTATCCGTTTTACTTGATTCTTTTTCCTACGGGTCTGTAATTCAAACACGGACCCACTTAACATCGTTATTTACCTTAAATCTCAGTTTCAAAACAATAACCTATAAATTTCTTTTCATTTCTAACTATAAACGTATCAACTTTATTATTTACTTACTTGCATAGCGCCGCGGAATGAACACACCTGCATACGAGCCTTTGGTTTGAGTTCAAGCATCTTACTCTAATACTTGAATCTCTCAAACCTGGGCTCTGATAGCAACTTGAAACGCCCAACTTTTCACATTCGACTAATAACATAAAGTTCATACAATTTTACAAAAATTTCGGCATGACCCGTTTGTAAAAGAACTTACCCCCTGTTTTAACAACATAATTTAAAATTAGGTCCTACGACAATTTTCAAAATATGTTAAGGTTATGACCAACAAGGTCCATCATAAGTACTTTATCCAACTACCCAAAAGAGTTAAAAACCAAACTAGTTACAAACATCCTAACCATAAGCCTTACATTTACTTAACAAAAGCTATTTTGACCCTTTTTACAAAAGACAACATTAATCGGAAGCGTGTGACGGGCGATATGGTGTGTGTGTTCGGTCCGAGCGCGCCGCGATTAAGCATGGGATTTACCTATCATTCATAACAACAAAACATTGTTAGTTCGTAATACATAACAACTGAAATCCTTTAATTCCGTATCATTATTCGACCCGTTAACATAACACACTACTTTACTAACATTATCACCTTCATTCGGAAACATTCATCATACCACTTTCCGATTCATTTATAATGAACCGCTACGTACCATATCTTTCACTATACTTACATTATTTAACCCGTTATGAACAAGTCAAATTCTCAAGCATTCCAACATTCATTCTACTTATCATTCCAACCCATTAGGCGGGTTATTTCAAATTTACTTCAAACATTATCTTTTGGACATTTCTCCATATAAACTCTTTGCATTTATTCAATTATGAATCATAAAGGAAATTTACACCAAATTCATAGTACTAAATATTATCATTCATAAATCTACAACTAGAGTACATAAAGTTCATATGAACTTACCGCGATCCTGAGATGTTTGTGACTTCGGGTGACTTGCGCCTTCTTCTTTCTTCGTGCCTATATGTCATAACTTTATACACTTAGCTTTCATTACTTCTCACAATTCATATTGTTCTTTATAAGATCTACTAATCACATACATCATTACCATAAACACGTTACATTAACTCACCAAGTGTTCATGTAAAACCAAGACCTAACCAACTTAGGCATTTCATCGAACACATTATGTGCATACAAATTAATGAGCAAAAAGTACAAGTTCTTAAAGCATGCTTTTCTCTCTAGTTCACCCATTGATTAACACAAGCATCCCTAATTCCACATTTTACCATACTAACTAATAACATATGGTTGTAGCATCAATTATTTATCAACATATTGTTTCAATCACACATACCATACTAGTTTGCATAAAAAGTTTCAAGATTTCTAGTCATCCTAAAACATGCATATGGGTTTTACTTCAAATCATCCTTGTGTACAATTTCAAGCATGATTACAACTCCCATATGTTACTACATCTCGTGTTCATACCCAATTTCATATAAAATTCGCTGATTACACATATCACACTTCATCAACTATCATTAAAACACTAAATTTGACTTACTTGATACTTATAACACTTAGGAGATCATGATTCCTAGCTCATGCATTGAAATCTCAACCTTTTACTCCTTCAATTTTGTGGGGAATTGAAGAACTAGGGTTATGAAGGAGAAGTTCCCTCTGGCTTCTCTCTCTCGATCGAACATACACCCACACACACATACTGGGCATTTTTTTGAGTTAGTTGTTTTAATCTCACATTTTCATTTAACCCCCCTCATCTTTTTAGAACATAGCACTTTCTTTTCATTTATATAATTCTCTAGTAAACATCCATGCAAACATAAGGATTTTTAAGTTTACTAATATTTATAAAACCTTAATGATGGTAAAAATTATGTTTACCTTTCTTTTCATAAAATTTTCTGCGGATAAAATATTAGAACGTGTCATACTAAATTCGGGGTGTTACATCAAGCTTGTGAATATCGTCCCTGTGAAAATATTCTTCTTTGATCAAATCCTTGAACTCGTTCCAAGGGGCGGCATTAGAAACTGCCAATCCCAGCATCTGCACCTGTGTGTTCCACCAGGAAAGCGCACTTCCTTCAAGTGTTCCAGTAGCATACTTCACCCTATTGTTGAAAGGGCATTCACACATCTCGAAAACTGACTCGATCTTCTCAAACTAGTGAAGAAGACCACGACTCCCTCGGTGCCGTTGAAAGAGCTAGGTCGGCAATCCATGAAGGTTTTGAAGGTGCATGCTCGAGGTCGAGCAGGTTGACCTGTCACGTAGGAAGGAAGGAGTAAGGTTAAGAATGACAGAATGTCACGAGAGTAGGATCTAGACATCCTAGGATGGTTCAGAAAGGTAGGTTTACCTCCTGGTTGGGCTACTAAAGCCTCCGCAACCCGAGCATTGATTAGGGCCGTCAACTTGTCCAGAGTCAAATTGATACCACCACCACATCCTCCGCCGCGTCCACTCATGATCTTCACATCCACAAAACGCAAGTGAAAACGATGTAGAGGTGTGAAAAGAATGGTAGAAGAGAGGTTTGACCAAAACACATGAAGTTCCAAGTAAGCAGTCGAGGGTTAAAGAGAGCACATTAGGGCTAATAGATACCTTGCCACTAAAACCTTAAGAACAAGGCATACCAAAAGAACACACCAAGTAACTATCAAGCAGGCATATAAGCATAAGTTATACAACTTAAAGTGTTGAGCCTTGCACGTGGAATGAAGTGTAGTTGTGGATCGTTGAGTACTGAGCAGGTTATAGTCTGTTTTTTTTTTCTCTCAAAAAGATTTTCCTTTTTTTTAAACAGAGTTCACTATAACCAATGACACTGATACCAATCTGTCACACCCTCAAAATCCACGTGCGGAGTATTACCGCGAGGCGTATGACTGACCAAGATCATGCCACCAATCATATTATTGAACAATAAATAAAAGTAAACTAATAATCCATCACAATCAATACGATTAGGATTTATGAAAACAAATATTCAAAACCAAATTTAAGTGTCAGCGGAAGCATAAAGTTAAAACCCAATTAATTGTTTAAGTTCATAATAGGAACCCAACAATGGTTCCCTACCACATCGACCATTCCTCCGTGCAAGCTCCAGCAAAATACCTAACGACCTGCAAAGCATGTAGTAACGTGTCAACATAAAGTTGGGAAGTTTACAGTTATTTAGCGTTGTTCCAAAAACGTAAGTTTGTTAAATTACTATGTTTTTATAAAACATGTCATGGGGAGTTACCCCATTGTTTTAAGCTACTAAACCCATATCATACCGAAACTAATTGTGGTTATGTTTAGTGCCCCGAGTCAATGTATATCATTATTGACTATTGCCCAGGCATACTAGTTCACTCTCGTCCTCTGCGGCATGGTGTGAGGCTTGTTAGACCTAATAGCGCTACTAACTAATATCTCGTTCGCCATTGGCCCGGCTATTAATCGGTATAAAATGTGTGGGGACTTTCAGATAGAGTTCCGTCTAGTCCGCTTAAGACATGTTGTATAAATAGTAAATTAACATTCCGTCCCACACAAAGTGACAAGGTTACCCGTATCCTACCCAAGGAGAGTACGTAGTTGTATCCCACACAAGGAGATAGTTGTTGTTTATTCTGTTCCCTATCAACTGGGAATACATACTTTTATTAAAAGTGTGAACTCACCTTAGTTTAGCTCAGCAGATAAAAGTCACTTGAGCTAATGTGGTCATCCACGTCCTATTATGGTTACCATACAAGTCAGGTTTACATTCCAGTAATACACGTATTCCAACAAGTTGCATACAAGCATGATTGTCACATAACATGTATTGCATAACAGTCCTAACATACGTTCACATCAAAAGCCCAAAGCATATGGTTCAAATTGTACGACCCAACTTATGGGCTTGTTAAGATTGTGCGACCCTCGTACGAGTGTACGAGCCCAACGGGTGTGCGGCCCAAGTTTATGGCCCACCGACCAAAGTGTGCGACCACCTCACGAGTGTGCGACCTCGAGAGTGTGTGTAGGATCGTGTTTGCAATCCGAATGAGTCGGTTCAGAGAAGTTCTATCAAATACAGGTGCGGAATACAAGTATTTGACTATAATACAGCTGAATCTTCACTTTAACACTGATTATATTGATATCTGAACACAAATACAATCAGTTCTCACACCGGCAGCACTTCGGTATGGAATCAATCAAATGATACTCTTTAAAACTATGATTTCGCTTGACCTAACATCCCTATATATAGACTTGGAGATTTCGCTTGGAATATCCTGAAGCGAAATCTGATATGATGATTTCGCTTGAGGCTTCAAGCGAAATCTCAAACACAAAACATAACTTCAAGCGAAATCTTCTAACTATCTCACAAAATCTCATTCTAAGAGCCCTGATCTATTCTATCTAGTCTAAGACTCGATACAAGACGAAGTCGACAGATGTAGTGCACCAACAGACTCCCCCTCAGATGTTGACGAGTCGACTATCGAGTCACACCAATACTGTGTCTTCACATCTTCATTCTTGATCAGCCTCCGGGCTTTACTTTTTCAATCAGCATCAACAGACTTCCCTTTGCAATGTACTGGTATTCCTTTAGTTCTTCAGCGTCATCTGCTTCAGGATCATTGTCTGACTTTCACAATTTTGGCTTTTCAGAATCATCACTTCTCAAACTTTAAACCTGCATAAACTCTACCTCACAATAAATTTTACAATTTACACATTTCAAACATATAAACTTTCACTAATTCAAACTCTTCTCTAAAAAAACTAATCAAAATGATCTTTCAATTTGATGAATCACTTGAAGTTTTGACAAAAATAATCAGTTTTAAACACAAACTCCTCCTCAAATCATACTCATCATGTTTAGCACTCGGAACTTTGAAAATCAGCTTTTCAATACCAGTTGTCGAAAATCTTTTTGTATTTTTCAAAATTTTATGCTACAACACACTAAAAATCTTTTTGAAATTTTTGAATGTAATGAAATGCAATAAAGAAATATTTACAAACAATATTTTTGTGAGTTCGTGCAAGAGGATCATATCAGTTTTTAAGACATATCACCAACACCGTTAAGCTTCATTTCATTTTAAGCTCTAAACGATTCACGTTGATTGACGATATTGTTGTCCACTTAAACTCAATCTAAAAACTTTCAATCTGCTTACCGATACTTTAAGATATATTTAGATAGCACTAAATTCTTATGGACCCCACGATCTCAGCATATCCCCTCATCATGCAATACACTAACTCAAGTAATGCCTTTAAACTTTTATCAACTGTGATTTGTGCTAAAACAAAGCAGAATGTTTAAACATTAACAATCAGGTCGATACTTCCGTATACGCAGAGAAAGTCCAATGTTTAAACAAAATAAGAAAATAAAAACAAGTTGAAGTTGTTTAGGCTTTAACCACCAGGTCGATACTTCCGTATACGCAGAGGAGGTCCAAAGCTTAAACGAAACACCAAAGAAAATAAAGCAGAACGTTTAGGCAACAACATCCAGGTCGATACTCACGTATACGCAGAGGATGTCCGATGCTTAAACAAAATAAAGAAATCAAACAAGTTTAAATCTTTGCAAAATAAAATGCACAATCACAGCGACTTTTCAGCAAAGTTGTGAAAGTTCACAAACTTAACCAGTTTTATGTCTTTCGACAATCAGCGATTACTGAGTAGGCACACAATCAAGAAGGACAAAACTAAGTACTATGCTTTTGACCATGTTTCCCACTAGAACTAGGCTTTTTCATTTAAGTTTGTATCGTTATCGCAAATCTACTAGTCTAGCTGAGCCTATCGTCACATCGTTAGTGAGACCGTTTATCACATTTTATCTTTCCATTTCTTTAGCATGCTGTGATAGTCCACTGATGTACTATCATTTCCTCTTCTTGACAACAAAACTCATTTTCATTTTTTACTGTTTTTGTCTTTTTTTAGTAGGTTTTATCATGTTTTTGTCTTTTTCAAATTTTCAAATGTTTTTGAATTTTCTGAAAATTTTTACTCCCCCTAAAATGCAAACACATTTTAGGAAATTTGAAAATAAACTGTACAACAACGTGACAACTGATATCGAATTGCCTCAATTCGCCATCCACTTGGCATAAACAATCAGAACTCCCCCTCACAACAAACTATTTTCCCATCGATTTCAAAACACTTAAGTTTGTTTTAATCAAATGGTTTTTCCGGAAAATAAGTTTGATTTTACCAATTGTAGGTTAGGGGTTTGGTTCATCACATTGTCTATCAACTATTTGTAGAAAATCAGATACAACTTAATGTCCCTGAATTACCACTTGTAACCATCACAAACATACAACTCAAACCTGTTTTTCAACCAATTTACCATCTTTTGATTGAATTCTCAAGGTGCCGATTCCTACTCCTCGCTTACATACCTGGGAGTTCCGGCAATTCCTGCAAAAATTCTCAAAAATTTTCAATTTTCAAACAAACAACATAAGAATGATGCCGATTCATGATCCACGATTACCAACTTGGGATCTCCGGCAAGTCCACAGACTTACTGTTCGTAGTATGAGCCATCCCAGTCACGAACTAGGGATGGTTCAACTTTCTCCTTCATCGTCTTCTTCTCGTAAAACTCCTTCACTCCTTTGACCTTCCTGTCAATCATTTTTCCAAACATGTTATGGATTTTTGAGTTAAAAACCTTTTCGACATCAAATTCCTTTTTGTCATCATAAAATTGATTTGAAATCTCAACTTTACCAATTTTCTTTTTATAATTTTCAGCCCGAAGTGATGGAAAATTATCATCATTCACACTCGGTATTGAGTTATCACCTTTTACCTCAACCTGTGGCTCAACTGACTTTATGGAATCAGTTTCATCGCCAGAAGATAGCTCCTCTGATTTTGACCCATCAGAATCATCGCTAGAACTATCAACAGACTTCTTAACAACCCATTTCTGGTTGTCAAGATTTCCTCTTTTCTTGTAAAACCTGTTTGAACTTTCACCAATTTCAAAAGTCGAATTTTTGAACAATTTAGTTCTGTCAATTGGCGGTTCAAACTTAACAACTTTTTTTTCTTTCTGTTTACGAGAAACTCCCTGTTTTAATGGTATTGCCTTAAAACAATCTCTGGCAATATGTCCAACAATGTTGCATTGGAAACAGGTTCTCGTATCTTTCCTTTGTCCAGCAAACTTCATCTCTTCTTGCTTTGTTGCAAGAAACTCACTATTTGACTGCCTCCAAAACTTTTTCTTTTCTTCCTCATCTCTTGATGTACCTGAAACAAATGTCATCTTTGCTTTAAAATCACGAACATATGTTTCATTTTTCGGTTTTTCTGTTGGAGTAAAACCAAGACCTTTCTTTTTGAAATTACGGTTAGGGTTTGGTTTCTTATGAAATCCAGAACCAGAACTGTAACCTTTTTTCTTGTTTAATCTTTGTTGTACTCTTGAGGTGTATTTTTTAGGTTTATCAATAAGATTTACATCTTTTAATTCTGAAATATTGATTTCTGTTAGTTTGAAAACCTTTTTGATCATCTCAGTTTTTACACCTCTTAGTGGAAATTCCTCATCAGAATATAATTTGTCGGAATCATTCAATGTATATGCGACTTTGAATGTTTCGTCACTCAAGTTAGATTTTGATAACAGGAATTCTTTGTTGTAAACCCTTTTAACTGAAAAATTTTGACTGTTGACCGTCGAACTCGAACTTTCAGAACCAGACTTTGACTCTGACTCTGATTTTGACTCCTCAGTTTCATCTTTATCCAACACCTGATCGACGACTTTCTTAATTAACTCGGACTCATGATCAGTGTCAGATGATGTAAACACGACATCAATATTTTCTGGCAAATTGACTGATGACTCCGACTCCCACTGTAAATTTGTTGCTTTTTCGACTCTTTCCTGATTTGGATTCCTGGGCAAATATCCATTTTCTAACGGGGGTGGACACTTGTTGTAACTGACATCTTGTTTCTTACCAGAATCCTTCTTGTCAGTCTTTTTCTTTGAGTCACTCTTCTTGTTCTTCTTTTCTGGAGTCTTTTCTGGAGTCTTTTCTTCAATCACTTTTCCATCATCCTTCTTTTCTTCAGTTACTTCATCCTCTTCAAATGCCTTCATGCCTTCAACAGTTGGATAAATCCTGTCAATGACATAAGAAGAACATGAGTAACTTTTCAACAAACGATTAACTCTTTCAGTCTCAATTCTTTGCAATTCCAACTTTTGTTCTAGCACAGCACACTTCTCAATGTAGTTGTTCACCACTTTTTGCTTCGTCATAAAAGCTCCTTGAAGTGTTTTCATCGCTGTAGCTTGTTCTTCACTTGTTTGATTATACTGATTCATCGCTTTGTTCAGTACATCGTAAGATTCCTTCAAACTATTCAAATTATAGATCAGTGTACTGTTCTGCTTCTTCACAGCTTCACAGTTTTCACACTTCACTGGAATCTTCTTTGCATCAACTTCATCTTCAACTTTGAACTTTGCAACTTCAACTTTTACTTTCCGTTTGATTACAGGAATTTCTTCATCATCACTACTCACTGGAGTCTTGACCTTTTTCTTCTTCACGGAAACCTCCTCATCATCACTGCTGACTGGTGTTTTGATCTTTTTCTTTTTCTTTTTAACTTTATCATCATCACTATCACTTTCAGCAAGCAATTTCATATCAGCATCAAATTTTCTCGCCCAATATTCAGTATCATCATCACTATCCTCTTCAACTCGGGCTACAAAAGCTGTGTGAGCTGTATCTTGATCAGGAACATAATCATCCCAAGTAAAATTTTCCCAACTAAATCCTTCAGGTAACTTTTCGTCGTCTTGATCTATTATCAAAGCACTACCATTTACTCTCTTTAAAGAATCTTGATTCACTGCACACGCTCTCTTTCCAGAATCTTCAATCATATCCCTTCCATGTGCAGTTTGTGCTTGATGTTGTCGTTGTTGAGATGGTTGCTGAGCAACTTGATGGTAGATGGCCTTTCGATAGTAATCATTGTTGTTGTTAAACGGATTTTGAGCTCCACTTGCTTCACGGTTTTTGCACTCCCTCTTGAAGTGTCCTTTTTCCCTGCAACGAAAACAAGTGACTTTAGATTTGTCAAAACCTAAAGTAGAAGTACCAGCCTCACGAAGATCATCTCTTCCAGTTATTTGCTTGAATTTCTCAGCTCTCCTCAACACGCTGGCCAAGCACCATTTTATGTCCATCAGTTCCATCTCTTCAGCATCGATCTGGTCGTAATCTTCCTTTGTCAGCATTGGATTCCCGATTCGACCTGCAACAAAACTACCATAAGATTCAAGAACAGTTCCCAATAAAGACATATGGCTTTTAGCAATTTCTACTGAATAGTCTTCATCATTTTCCAAATTCAGTACAATGTTGCACTGAAATTTCTTGCCATTCTTTGTTGTTGAAATGTTAGGGTCAAAAGACGGAAATGATGTGAAACTTGTTTTGCTGTTTGATCCTGATGATGAACTTCCAGAATCATTCTTGGCATTGTAAGCAGTTTCTATTTTTGGAGATAAATTTGTAGACTTCTCATTCACCCCTGCTTTGTAATACAACCCAATATCCTGTTCACCATCGAAATTTTTCATCCGAATAACCTTTCTCTGCTCCATCTCCTGGGCTTCAATCTTTTCGATAAACTTGCTCAGTGTCAAATCTTTAAAACCTTTCTTGTTTCTTAGCATCATGAGATAAGTACCCCATGTTTCATACGGTAACGCATCTGATAATTTTTCAATCAATTCCTCATTGTCTTTAATGATCTTCAATCGTTTCATATTCGCCAACAGATTGCAGTATCTCTCAATTATTTGCTTAGTGTCCTCATTTTTCAATCTTCGAAACAAATCAAACTCTTTTTTTAGTAAAGACTTCTTGTTCTTGACCATTTCCTCACTGCCTTGAAACTTAGATCGTAAAGCTTTCCAAATTGAATATGAAGTTCCATTATGTTGCAATAGAACCAAAATATCTTCTTTCACAGCTTGTTGCAATAAACTCAGCATCATTTTCTCATCTTTGTACTTTTTTCTAGCATCAGCAGTCAGATCTTTAATCGGAACCACTTCTTCATCATCATTCATCGGTCGAACATATTTTGTCTCAACACATTCCCATGCATCAAGATAATTTGCTTGTACCCAGTTTTCAAACTTTTCTTCCCAACTCTTGTACTCTTCGATGTTCATGAGTTTCGGAGGTTTTTGCATTGTTCCCGTTTCGTTTTCCATCATCGTATTTTGTGCAAGAGAAATTGGAGTATTTGGGGTAGCGAATGCGTTGTAGAAATCCTCATCCATGTTTCAGAATTCAAAAATTGCACATAACAGTGAATCCAAGCGAAAACACCAAATCAGTTTCACTCTCAAGCGAAATCAACAACCTAAGCTTTGAATCGAAAACCTTTGAAGCGAATCTATTTCAAGCGAAATTGTCAAGTAATAATATCTGAAGCGGAATCGTTGAAGTGACAGCCTTGAAGCGATAACTCTTGAAGCGAAATAGAAATCTATTTGAAGCGAAATCAAGGTGTCGCTTGAAATTTCAAGCGAAATCTTCTAAAGAAAAACTGATATGTTCAAGCGAAATCCATTCGGATGTTTGTTTCTGATAGTTTTACGCCGAATTTTGCAATGAAACTTTCAAGGGTTTGTTATCTTGTACTTTTATACAATCTGTGAAAAATTTGATAGGTTTTGACCGTAAAATCTTTCTGAACTGAGAAAAGAAGGTGTAGAAATAAGAGAACGATGTTAATTTCAGCTGAAATCTTGCAGAACTCCTCAACTGGCTCTGATACCAATTGTAGGATCGTGTTTGCAATCCGAATGAGTCGGTTCAGAGAAGTTCTATCAAATACAGGTGCGGAAAACAAGTATTTGACTATAATACAGCTGAATCTTCACTTTAACACTGATTATATTGATATCTGAACACAAATACAATCAGTTCTCACACCGGCAGCACTTCGGTATGGAATCACACAAATCATACTCTATAAAACTATGATTTCGCTTGACCTAACATCCCTATATATAGACTTGGAGATTTCGCTTGGAATATCCTGAAGCGAAATCTGATATGATGATTTCGCTTGAGGCTTCAAGCGAAATCTCAAACACAAAACATAACTTCAAGCGAAATCTTCTAACTATCTCACAAAATCTCATTCTAAGAGCCCTGATCTATTCTATCTAGTCTAAGACTCGATACAAGACGAAGTCGACAGATGTAGTGCACCAACAGTGTGCGACCCACTTTGTGCGAGTAGCCCAGATCAGAGTGTGTGGCCCAATTTATAAAACAGTCCAATAATCCAAATGAAGTGTGCGGCCCACTATGGTGTGCGACCCACGTGAGAGTGTGCGATCTCACCATAGTGTGCGGTCATGCAGTTTTGAGTTGTACCATGTGCATCAGAATTTGTATAGCATGCATTAACCAGGTGTACATAACATGAAATGTGCGAGTTGAAGTGTGCAGTCAACTTTGTGCATCAGATGGTTGTACGTGTAATCTAGATTGTACGATACCCTAGTGTGCGACATCCATGTGTGTGAGTCTAGTTATGTTAGGCCGTGAATCATGGAATCGATTACATGTTTACATTTGTTCGGTCAACAAATCAATTACCAGTTTTCACATTAATTTGCATGAACCCTAATTACCATCTCATCATTAACAACAATTAACACATGGTCATCATTCAAATCGGATCAATTAAGCATAATTATCTCAACAATCCTTCATCATCGTACGAACCCTAATCAACAATTAACTACTTATCGAAACCATCTTATCTTATTTAACATCACACAACACGAAACCATCAATCATAACATCATGAAATCATTAACCACCAACCCAATTCAAAGCCGTTTCATCTCCACAAAAATCACAAACTTTCATATCGATTTTCATGAACACAATCCATCATTCGATTTACATGAATTCATCAAAGATTCTATTAGCATATAATCCTAACACAAGTCATCATGCAAGAAAACTCTACTAGCATGCAACCTTAACACAAATCATCATGTAAGCACATAATCAAACATCCACATGTATCGACCATTAAGCATTTGAATAAAGGCAAGACACTAACCAGATTTAATGATAGAACATAGATGCTAGGAACAATAGAGCTTCGAGAGAGGGGAGAGGTTGTCGTCGAGTATGCAAGGGAGAAGAGGAGAGCTAGGGTTTGATTATGTTTTGTGTTTTGAAAGATTATGGAAATCAACATACCTAACCGTGTGTGTATGCGCACAAGTTATCAAGTTGGGCTCAATTACTGGGCTTCGTTTGGGCTGTGTGTTGAGGCCAAGTGTTGAGGGTTTGGGCCGAGAATCAGGAACACGAGAGTGTGCAGGTCCATGAGAAGTGTGCGACCCGAAGTTAGTGCACGACTACGTTTAGATAATTCACAAAATATTTAACAACCTCACAAATATCTCATACCATCAATCAAACACATCATTCCATACAAGGAGGTACACATAGATTACATCACAAAATAAAGTGTGAAAGAAAACAAATACATAGAAAAGACTTTGAAAAATACGAGTTGTCACAACTCTGCCACACTTCCCTTCCTGGAAAAGTTACGGGTCCGTCTAAGAACAAGGAAATGCCTTTGCATGCCTATAAATACCAAGGCATACAGAAGCTAAAACACACTTCGGATAGAAGACTCTCTCTAAAACTTGTACCTTGATCGCTCTTTTACCGCTCCTTTGTAATTTAGTTTACTTCTCCTATTGTAACCTATACTTCTCCATTGGCACTGAAGCACATAGATTCAAAGACCCACAAACATTTAAGCATGGTTGTTGCATCTTTTTTGCTCCAGCTTTAATCTGAGTGACGGGCTCACACGAACCATGCCATCCCTTCATTATAGAACCACCAACAAGCCCCCACGAACTCACTATATCAACATATGTGGTTTAAACCAGAGATCTAGATCCATATCTTTCTAGATGATCATAACGATGTAACGTGCATCTACATTACATATCTGTAGGTTAAGGTTACACCTTTATACAATTTGTGTATTTCCCATTTCATCAGAAGCATCAGTAGCCTTGTTAATCTCCATTGTTCACTCTAACAATATAAAACAAAAAAACTAATACAACCTAAGGAAAAAAATACACTAGTTACATAAGGTTTTTACGGGTTTTCTCAATAAGAGTGAGTTTCCATTCTAACCATGCCATATATATATATATATATATACACACACACACATATATATATATAGGGGCAGGATCTAGGGAAAACACCCCAAAGTGTGAAAACGGTGAGAACGTTTCACAACAGCGCCAAGATCAAAACAATCTACCGACTAAAATGATACAATGGCGTTTTTGTAGATATGAATGATTTTGGTAATGTTGCGGGGTTCATTAAGGGTTATATAGTCTTTTAACTAACTAAAATCGGAACACCAAACACCACCTGATGTCAAATTAATGAAAAAGCCTCTGAAACACTGGAGACTTTATTGTAATGAATAAAGATGCAAAACCAAAATGCCAAAAAAATGCGAGAGACTTTATTGTTTTACATTCAATGTGAAAAAACTCTCGCCCAAAATCACGCGCCTACATCATTATATAAATGAACATGCCATCCCTTTCATTGGTCATACTCGAAAACAAGACGCCAGGCTCTATAAAACGCCAAATATTAGAAACTTAAAAAAATTCACACACAGAAAAATGGAAACAATGGTCTCTTGGAGGTTCAACACTTCAACCAATAGGTTCGTTAACAAATTCGACTCTAGAAGAAAGGTTATGGTGAAAACTGTAAAACACCATACTAAATATGGAAGAAGAAGTTCAGAGGAGAATATTGGGACTTGGAGTTCCTATGGACAACTTGTGTAAGCAAACGTAGACTGTGATAAGGAAATTTAGGAGAAAATTTTCTTAAAATAATGCAAATCAATTTGTCGATCCAATCATAGTGTTATGATGAAGATTATGAATGGGTGACAGTTGTGTGGAATGACGGCCGAGAAGAAGACCCCACAGTTGATAACCTACTGACTGAATAGGGTAATGTTTTATACAACAAATATGCAATGCAAGATGTTTAAACGCTGAGATGGCCACAACAGTGGCTTCATTGGAGGCAATGTATCATTGGAGGCGTCAAGCACTTGAGGATGAGGATGCCGTTAAAAATGAAGACGAAGATGAGCATTTTGGTGAGGAATCAGAAGAAGAAGACGAGGGGAGTGATGGGTACTTCTCGGACGTAATGCCATCCGATGATGAATTGTAGTTGTTTTCTTGTATTTTTCCAGAATGTTTTATTTTCTTGTTTTCCTAAAATAAATGTTTTGATAATATGATGAAGTATTATTTATCCAAATGCCTTGATATGTTTTGTTAAAACGGGTTAAAAGACAGTTTATAAAGACACAAAAAATTAAAATGCCAAAAATGATAAATGTAACAAAACACGCCAAATTGTAATGTGTGGTCTTAGTTAAGCTAATCACTTATGGAAACAAACATCATAGATGGTAATAAAATAATAAAACGCCAAATTGTAATGTGTGGTCTAAGTTAAGCTAATCACTAAAGCCCTGACAATAGAAGGAATGTTTGGATAAATAACTTGGAAATGACGATCATACCCCCGCATATTATTTAGCGCCAACGCCACGTGTCGCCCAATGATCCGTTCTCCCTGTTTTCACACTTTCAATTGTTTTCCCTTGATCTCGTTTGTGTGTGTGTATACATATAGGATCAAGATCAAGATAAAACCCTCTTGAGTTGTGAGAACTTAGAGAACTCTGACTTCCCATGCGAGTTTTGCCCCAATTGTTTGCACACACGTAAATTTAAAATGTTACAAGCACAACCATAAAAAATTCGAAGTGGCGTTTTCAGCCCTTTTACCATGCTGTAAAAAACCGCTAACATCAGCATTTACGCCACCTGTAAGTGTTTTTTTACGGGTGGTGTAAATCAACTAAAACTAATTTTTTTAATTTATTTTTTGGAAAATTTGATTTTTATTTTTTTAGCATTTTTGGTAAAAAAAAAGTTTTTGAAAAATCTTTTGTAAGGCCGAGTTCTCTAAGTTTTCACAACTCGTAGGAGTTTTTATTTACTCTAACCCTATATATATTATCACCCCTTTTTAAATAATAATAATAATATTAAACAATAATTTAAGTAAATCTAATTTAGATTATTACATTAACGTATATAACACTTAATATTAAATAACATTTTTTTAATATAACTCGAGTATAAAATGTCAAAAAATTTTACCCAAAATACGAGCTTAATAATATAAAATATATTATTTTGCTATAAACAATATTTACAAATAAAGTATCATATAACATGTACAAATACTTATAATTTTACTAATAATATAAATTATTTTTTGAACTGTTTCCTTTAATTTTTCCCACTTATTAATAACAATTTAATATTTAATCATCCAACCACATGTAATGCATAAGTTTTTAACCTAAGATGATGTGCTATCACCATGCCATGGGGTTTTCCGGTGCCAGCTCAAAAAACAACACCCGACAACACCGCCACGCCATGGCGCAAACGGGGGCGGGGGGCAGATTGCTTGGGGCTGGCCACGGCGTGAGGTTAGGGGGGATTGAATGGGGTTGGTTGGGAAAAGAGTAGAAAAATAGATATGATCGGATATTGGCCCACGGAGGCAACGTAAAATGAGTGACGATTGTGAGAAGAAAAGTAGAAAAATAGATTTTTTTTTTTGAAAGGTGAACTTTTAATGGTGACCATTGTTACATCCGCACATTGCGGACCCTCTCCAAGAACGTGGGCCCAGATAGCAAGGCCAGCGCTGGGTTAACCAGTCTTGGGTCGAAGGCTTTCCCCAGGAAACCGTACTGCCTCCACACGATTTTACTCACTGGAGTAACAGCCGGATGAAAACCGGAGTGACGCTCAGGATCAAACCCTACTCGATGGGTTTTTCACCATCATAGCTCACATATCACACCCATTTGCCTTTGCTGGGAATCGAACCGGAGTCTCACAAGGAAACACCCGGTCCAACAACCAACTGAGCTAGAGGGGTGGACTAAAAAGTAGAAAAATAGATATGATCGAATATTGGCCTACTGGGCCTTATTATTAAATTCAGCTCAATATAAAATTTAAAGTGTTCAAAAGTTAAAACATTGTTTTGATTATTTATTTATTTATATAAAACGACATAATTTCTTTATCTTGTGTGTCTTGTTTGTTTCTTCGATTATTTAGTTTATATGGTCTATTTTGCATTTTATTTGTTTGTTTCTATGCTTATTTAGTTTATGTTCTATTTTTGCATTTTATATATACAAATATTGTTGAAGTGTATTTAATCACATTTTATTACATTTGTTAATGCATAAATTAATATAAACAAAAAATAATTATTAAATAATTATTGCCGAATCATCAACCAAACCCCTCTCGGTACACCCCTTTTGAACTTTTCTGGTTGAGAAAAAACGTGCATCCTCGTGGCAACAATTTTTTCTAAACCAAACTCCATAACACATAGCCTAATAATAAAGAAAAACAATGCATAATTTTATAATAAGTTAATGTTTTTTGTTACTTTGTATATGAAATTACAATTATTCAAGTAGGGGTAACATCAAATAAAAAGTTGATTTTGCCTAAGTAGGATGAGAAGTAATCTTAACCATTCATTTTTCAAATCAATGGTTAAGATGAAAGTGTAGGAGAAAGGAGGAGTGCAAGGGTATCTTGGGAAAATCCTATTTATGGACTTTCTCTCTCCACATGCATATTCCACCCTCATTTTTTAAACATTCATAACTTTTTTATACGACATTAATTTTTATTAAAAATTTCACCATAAAATCGAGCGTCTTTTTATCTTTAATTTAAGTACCATATTGCTATAGAAAATATGAAGACTAAAAAAACCCACTAAAATGTGTTGTATTTCTACGTTGTATAACTTTTTTTTGTGTTGGATTTTTGTACTATATTTTTGTGCTGGATTTTTTTATCTTAATTTTTTTTTCTCAATTTTTTGTGCTGAATTTTTTTGTACTACATTTTTTGTGCTATATTTTTTTGTACTAGATTTTTTTGTGCTATATTTTTTTTACTGCATTTTTTGTGCTATATTTTTTTGTACTACATTTTTTGTGTTAGATTTTTTTGTATTAGATTTATTTTGTTGTATTTAAAAAAAAAACAAAAGGGATGCCACATGTCATTTTCACTCATATTTATAAGGACCAAAATGCCCTTCATTCCTACTTATTAGAAGTGTCACATGTGATCATCACAATCCTTTTTAGGCTATTTAGGCAAAATTCACTTTTTAGTGGATACTTTCTCTATTAAGTAATCTATCTGCTAAACTAACAAAAAAATATTTCTTAAAATAACTTCATTAACTAAAGAAAGTACAATGCGGTCAAAAACAGAAACTAAAGAAAGTACAATGCGGTCCAAACAAATCCTTAAAAAGAAAAAAAGAATACAGTCCTAACTAACTACAAAAATATATGATTCACTACTATGTGGTGAATTTTAATTGTTTATTGCCCCCACAAACTGACTTCTTCTTCTTCTTCTTCTTCTTCTTCTTCTTCTTCTTCTTCTTCTTTTTTTTTTTTTTTTTAATATCCCGTGTTTGAAAATTAACACCATAACATATCGAATTGTCATTTTCGTTTTACGATTTTGGTTCTCTCTTTTATCCGGGGTTTTGTTTTTTCTTAACGGCTAATTTCTTTTAATCCTCTGTCATTTGTGTGACTTTAACCCAAGACCTTCCTCTTCTCAACTTAGGTGTTTTCAAAGACTTTGCCTTTGCCAACGGTAATTTGTGTATTTCCTTTCATTTACGTTTTTTATATAAATAACAAAATACAGTATAATTTTATAAAACTAATCACATTAGTTATAAGATATCTTCAATACATTGAATGAAACATGTAAAAATATTTGACAGACAAATTTTTTTTTATCAAAACAAAAATTTACTATTTAATTGGTAAAAATAAATAAATACTTTCTTACTATAAGATTTCCTTTGTTTTTAATAAAAACAAAGTTGTTGATTTAACTAACACGAAAGAGTTCGTGAGTTCAGATTTAATCTTTATCTCAGGTGTTAATAAAATAAATATAATAACATTTTTATCAAATACATCTATAATTATTAAAATCACATGTTATTTGAAGATTTTTAGAAGATTTTTGAACGAAGTGGCACATTTACTGTTTTAGTGTTTGCACATTTATTTTTTTATTAGAGACTCTTTATTTATTTATAAAAGATGATTTTTTTTTTCAATTTCGTGTTTATAATAAAGTGTCTTGATTATTTATTTATTAATATTGATATTAATACAAATAATAGTATAACAAAATATAAAAAAGTAACAAAAGTATTATAAACTAAAATAACATAAAAAACATAATTATTACTTTTGACTTTAAAATAAAATAATGTATTAAAGTACTTAATCATTACCAAGTTTGACTAATTTGGTTTATTAATCCATATGTTGGGTGTATTTATCACACCCTTGTTAATTATTATTTTATTTCATATTAAAAACTGACTGGAATCGATAAATACCTGTAACACCTCGTAAAATCACGTCCAATGATATATTGACACGTGTAATAAACCCTAATAAAGTCCAATGTTGAATTTAAGGGACTAATTTTTTTTTCGAAAAATCGAAAACTTTGATAATAAAAGGACTGGAAGTGTTAGCATACCTAAGATAAGTTTCCAAGTAACCTCTCACAATGTTTATATTCACAAATGTGCCACTTGATGAATAAGTGTAGCCGTTTGCATAATTAATTGGAAGTTTGCGCAGTAAAGGGATAAAAGCGTCAACATGTTAATTCTTACCTCTGAGTGACCTTTTAACAAACCGGGAGCTTAATAATATTTAATTATATTCTCGGGAATGCCAAATAATGCCCATCTAAGGTTTTTATGCCTATAAGTAAAGTTACGCGCAACTTTGTAAGTTAGAGGGGCTAAAAGTGTCAATATGTTTAATTATACCTCTGAATGACCTTTTAGCGAATCCTAAGCATCGTGATGTTTAATAATACTTTCAAGAATGTCTAATATGGATTAGATGAGGCTTCAATACTATTAAATGATGAAATGCGCAAGTTTGCGCAATAGAGGGGCCTAAAGCGTCAACTTTTGAATCTACGTCCTTCGGTGACCATTTAAGCTAACGGGAGCGTAGTAACATGTATGTATATACTTGGGAATGATCAATATGGGCCATGGAAGGCTTTGCTATCATTAAACAGCATTTCACGCTACTTTGCGCAATTAAAGGACTATTTGCGTCAAAACGGCAAAAGTATGCCGATTCGTTGGGTTTTGAACCTTCCAGAATATAACCATGAGTTAATCATGCCCTAATTATTCTTTATATAGCTTAGATATAAGCCTAGAGGTGTTTGGTGCGCAAAAATAAACTTTTATGTCATTCAGGGACTAAAAGTGTCAAAAAGTGCACAAGTTTGCACTTTCGCGCATATCTCACATTCTGAATATCCCCGGACACCCAAAAATTTATGTAAGCACTAAGATATTTTAT
>JARYGA010017079.1:0-14805 GCA_030545235.1 Helianthus tuberosus | reverse complement strand
CGGCCTATGAGGCCATACACGTAAAAGCCGCATAGGCTTTGAAACCAAAAAGACATTACCATACTTTCCCGGTAAGATTATTATGTGCGAGCAATGCTCAAGTGATCACCGAAACTAAGGTTCAGATGATCTAAACTAATAAAGTACGTGAGAAAGGTTTCGGGGATGAAACCTCTTTAAGGGGGGTAGACTTGTAACACCCCGAAAACGGGTTTAGTAATCAAACCCCGTTAATACTAAATGACGGGTAAAATACCGTTAGCGGTAAAAGTAACCCGGTAAATGTTAGGATTTAAATAAATAATCCTAATATTAAATAAAAAGTGAATAAAATATTTTAAGGAAATAAAATGGATAAAAGGCCCGAGTCAACGGGACTTAAAATAAACCTAGTCATAAACTTCCCCGAACCCACTAAGTTAACTAGGTATGTTTAACCCGGTTAATAAGAGGGAATATGGATTAGAAATAAGTAGGTTGTAACCTACTTAATAATTAACCAAACTTGAGGGACCAAAGTTAGATAGTTGGAAAAGTTTATTTATTAAAACAAAATAAAAACACACACACATACACAGTGTGTGCATGATCGACCAGAGGAGAAGGCTCTAGAGCCAAAACCCTAACTCCAACAAATCCATCCGATTGAAGGGCCAAACGAAGCTCAAATTCATAACCGAACGCGAATTAATGATCACCCAAGCTAGGGGATCATGAGGTATGTAAAAATTTCCTGATTCGTGAAGTTGTAAAATTTGAGTAATCATCATAATTGCGAATTATATATGGATTAGGGAAGCTATGGCTCAATTAGTGAAGTATAATTGCTTAGGAACTAAACCCTAAGTGAAAATCATACATATGGTACTATGAATTGAATTATTTGATGAATTACCACATTAAGATAAGTGGGTTTTGACATAATAGTAAAGATGATGATAAGTTTGTGTTCGAAGTCATCATAAATGGTAGTTGAAGTAAGACACTCGAACGATTTGCAAGTTTGAGTATTTGATCTTGCATGATAGAGGGTGAATTTTGATGTTAATCTTGGTAAAAATGACTAGTTATGAGCTAGTTAGTAAATGTGTAAAAATATGCCCAATAGGTGTTTGTTAAAATGCCTAAATGAAAGCTAAGATATTGAAATTTCGAGTGAAACGCACATTTGAATAATATGGCAAATTATGCGAAATATGAAACGATAAGAGTTCTAAATATCATGTTGATTTAGACTTAATGTTGTAAACCATGTGATTGAAAATAGTTAACTTTGATAAGCTAAGTTAACTAATGATGAAGTCGAATAGTAGTTTTGACATAGAAAATAAGTGAGGTGGAATAGTCATGATTGTTAATGACTAATTTAACCGCCTTGTAAATGTTGACAATAGTTTGACGCTTAACGAGCTAGGTGAGGCTTGGGAAAGAAGCGGTCAAATGAATCAAGTACGAGAAGAGAAGCGTAAACCGGATGAGAGGTAAGTGAAACTTACACCCCTTTGTAGAATATTTGCTTATTCTATGAGTATAAATACGATAAAGATAATATGGGAAACATCAATTTCCGACGCAATTGATGCGGGTCGACTAATGTAAACCGAAGCAAAAAGGATACTCATGGCGTAAGCCGAAATGGGCTAAATAAGTAAGGAAAGGGATCTAATGAAAGGAAAATCCGAAATGGGTCGGATGGGCAAATTGGTACTAAAAACCATATATTTGCTACATATGAAAATGTTTGGTCATATAGGCCAAACGGGTCAAATGGTGGTGATAACACCATTTGACAATATCGACTAATGTGATTGTCGAGTCTTATGTTAACAGGAACAATTAGCAATTCGGATAATTGCGTCGCCATAGAATATGTGATAATTAAAGCAAGGTATAAATCGGGTCTATTTGTTGACCCGGGCCAGGTACGCTTATATATAGACTTATAGTTAAAAGTGCAATGATTGGTCAAATATTTAGTGAAAGTCCTTCATCGCAAAATGAAGGACTAAAATTGACCAAAAAGCCCTTGATGGGTCAACCGGACAAACGTGCTTAGAAACTTATATTATGACCTTGCGGCCCTTAGATGCATATAAAGGTTGTAGGCATGAACTTTCAAGGGTTAAATGCCTTAATGTGCGTCATGCCGTAACATAACATATCCTAGGGATAGAACTCGGAATAAGTAGGCTAGTACGTTAAATCCCCCACAATTATAATTGTGGTGGAAGACTAATCAATATGAATGAGTGGACTTATGATGCATACAAGGAATGAGCGAAATTTAATCTTAAAAGTGCATAAACACCCTTAACGGGTCAAAATAAATTTCAAGTAAAAACAGGTTAAGAATGCATAAGAACCCGTAATTTGAACCTTGAATATTAGTAAACTGATATAATGTGATTAGCGTGACATTTTAAAGGTAACCAACAAGTTTGTTCGATCAAAACACAAACGGGTCAAAAAGTGTCTAAATTGAATTTCAAGCCGAGGGCTTGAAATCCTATATTTTATAAATTCAGATGTCAGGTTATAACTCCATGTGAGAATTAAATTTCGATCGTATAGGAAAAAGAATCACGAAGAACGGACTTGTAAAACATAAGTTATGCAAGTTTTAAGTTTACAAATGGGTTAAACTTCGAGTTGGGCATCTGCAGCATTAAACAACAAACCTGCTGGAAAAAATATGGCCGTCGCGCTACGCGACGATAGAGCTTTAAAGGTGTCGCATGACGCGACGAGGGTCGTGGCCCGCGTAGGAATCACCCCTACTCTGTCGCGCCCCGCGAGAGCTGATATTGCTGGCAAATTGTGTTATTTTAATTGTTTAACCCATATGACTTGTTTAAACATGTTATTTAACTACCAAAGCTAACCCTTAAGTTGGTTTTGGTCACAGGTTTATGTCAAGGGATTTCCGGATAAAGATCAAGCTAAACGAGGAACCGAACACACGAGATTAAAGCTTCCGCACGGCGTTATGTCATAACTTTTAAACGACGAACTCAATTACATTTGTTATAAAACTTTTAAACTGTAAAAGATTTTAGTAAACCCATATTTTATATGTACGTGTATTCTTAAGTACACATTTAATTGTCGTTTTTAGTACTAAAACTCTCTTATAATAGTAAGGGTGTTACACTCTTGGCCTAAGGTTATGGTATGGTCCAATGCGCCTGCGCAAGGTTTTTGGGACCATACCCCTTCATACGGGGATATTGGGTCCCCCTGTCTAAGACCCCTTATCCCTTTGAAATAACCATGCAACTCACCATTTATGCTTAAAGAGTATGATGCAGTATTGACACAAGTCATGATCCACGTTACCATCTTTTGGTGAAACCTAAACCATGATAAGATAGACTCCAAAAACGACCAGCTGGTCGTATCATATGCCTTTTGGATATCGATTTTAAATGCATATCTAGGGGGACCTCTATTGATATGGTAATTATGCATAAGTTCCTGAGTAAGTAGAATATTATCAGAAATCTTTCTACCTGGAACAAAAGCCGACTGATTTATGCTAACCAACGAACCCAAGCTACCCTTGATCCTTTCCATGATAATCTTATTAATACATTTATACAAGACGTTGCAGCATGAGATGGGTCGATAATCCAGAACCGAGTTAGGAGTCTCAATCTTTGGAACCAAAGCCAGGATAGTATGATTAATATGTTTTAAAATTTTGCCATTATGAAAGAATTCCAACACAGCAGTGGTGACTTCATCACCCACACTATCCCAAGCATGCTTAAAGAAAGCCGACGTGTAACCATCTGGACCTGGAGCCTTATTATCACCGATGCTAAACATAGCCTTTTTAACCTATTCTCGGGTCACCTGTCTCACCATAATTCAGCCGTAATTGGGTTTAGAACATTACCAAAAAGGTCATCTGCATCCATCCTATTTACTTGATCCTCAGTGCCCAAAAAATTCGAGTAATGAGCCAGTAACGCGGCTGGAACTCCTACACCCTCGAATTGCTTCCCATTTACATCCTTGACACAGTGAATCTTGTTTCTAGCATTTCTACTTTTCCCACTATTATGAAAATAGGAAGTATTAGCATCCCCTGCACATAACCACTCAACCTTGGATTTTTGCTTTAAAAAACACTCCTCATCATACGCAACTATTTGGAATTCTTGAAGACACTTGACTTCAGCTTCCCTAAGGTCCGCATCCATAGGGTTAGTATCAACCAGTTTTTGAATCTGATCCAACTGTTTCCTCAACATACTCACCCTATCATGCAGATTACCTTGTTTAAAAAGAATTTTTCTTTAGTGTGGCTTTAGGTTTCTCATTTTCTTTATAACCGAGAACATAGTGAAACCCTCCACTCTCTTAGCCCTCGCCGTAGCAACATCTTCTTACGGACCAGACCTATTTATAAAACAAGTCAACCTGAACCTAAGTTGTTTTTATTCGTGTCGGGTCATAAATTACCGTCCCTAGCCACCATATATGTATATATATATATATATATATATATATATATATATATATATATATATATGTTAGTATTTGTTTATTATTAACTAGGTAAAACACTGTGTGTTACACGCATTGAATAAATGTAATTTTACAAATTATATATCTTTAAAACCATATATTATACAAATTAAATAATATAAAATTTAATCGGTTAACACAAACATGTATTCAAGATGAATTATGATGTACTATTTACGTATTATAACATTTTACTTTGTATTGTTTATTATTATCTATACTACTTTAATAAGGATATAGGAAGGACAGAATGGTAATTCAGCAAGGTGTTGAAAACACCCTCAATGCACAATGTACAAGATTTAAAGCATAAGAAAACTCAAACTTTTTACCCTTCAACTGATACATCATCAACCGTCCATTTCTTTCAATTTTTCACACGGATCGCAATCTGGACGGCTGATATCCACTTCACACGGATCGCCCTTTCCATTCCCTCCTCTCTCACAAATCACGTCTCACAAACTTTATCAGACTTTCTCCTCTCTTTCTCTCTCTTTCTCTCAGATCTAGATCGGAAGCTGATGGTTTGAGATGAAATCAGATGATGAACAACCGGAGATGAAGAACAAACATCAATGAAATTGAAAACACATAGGGTTGAACACCGATTTGAAGAAACCCTAACTGAAGGTTTCGTCCGGTCATCTCTATTGTGGTTTCTTTCGGCTTTCTTCCACATCAACGATTAGCAAACACAAAGGTAATCAAACCCTAAAATGTCTAAATGTTACCAGAAAAATGGACTGGTTGTTTTCGTTGTACTCAGCTTTAACCCTAATCGAGTTTCAAAATTCAAATGTTCTTGTTCCTTCCTTCCTTCTTCACTTCTCTTTATATCTCTGCGCTCCATATCGCTCTCTCTCTCTCTCTCTCTCTCTCTCTAGGGCTTGATTTGACGACCAAGACTTATCACAGAAGTCCTGAACCCAGATGTATCATCACGGGTTAGCTCATTCTGATTCCACTAGCGAAACCCTAATTGTTGTAACCGTTTCTAATCATAACAATCTGAAGACTTTGATGTTACCCTTTCAGAATCTTGCGGTAGAAGGAGATGTTAACTGTTGTTGCCTGACATGGATATGGAGTCTACTTGATTAACCGGGTTTGTTTTTTTGTTGTTTTGTTCACGAAAATTCTTATTGTTTCCGATTATAGCGATTCTCAAGTTAGTAGTCTCATTTTTAATTGATTTCTGATATTGTTATATATTTACATAGTGTTTTCATCCCAAGATGGGTGGAAGATTTCTTGAGATAAAAAGCTTCCCATCCTGCAAGGTTTTAATTATGAAATATTATATAATTTGTATATAACTTAACTGATTGTGCAAATGGATTTTCGTATTCACGTTTTTTTATAGAAAATGCTTACAAACCCAAGATTAGTAATTAGTTGTATGGGATATTTCATCAACCCGTGAAAATTCATAACAAAATAATTAAACATGGATAAATTTTGTATGTTTCTAACTGATTTGATAGAAAATGACCACGGGCCCTAAGTTAGTTATTTTATTGTGTTTTGTGTGCTATTAAATTGTAAAAATTCTAATGAATATCCTTGATTTTGATTGTATGAATCGAACAATGTTAATTTTGTTATGTTTATATCGAGCTTTAGAGATCTGCAAGTGTTTCCAAGATCCCTCAATGCGTTTACGAGTGGTTTTGTATTTGGCACACACATTAGACCACGACGGCAACAAAGTGCGGTTTCTGTACCCCGACTACTTTAATGCTTACAAAATCTTGCTTAATAAGGTAGCTACACGATCTTAGAGGCGACGAGATGGACTGTTGGTTGTGGTTTGTCATTCTGCGTTATTATCTTTGCTGGGGTAGGTCTTTGGTTTGGTGTGCGTAGGGGCTTCAGTCCATTATTTCTGAGCTCTTTTTTGTTTGTTCTGCTTTTTTTTTTTTTTTGATGTATTGCTGGTTTTTTTCTGTGGTTTGCTTGTTTTGTTTATTGGTCTGACTTTGTTGTTCACATTGATAGATGGAAGCCCTGTGCTCAGATTGAAGATATGTGATTTTGGTTACTCAAAGGTAAGCATTAATTTACTTCTTATAATCTTGAGAACTATTATATTGTTCTTAAAAGCTGTATATTAGAGGACTTAGCAAAGGGTGTTAATTTAGTTCATATCCCAAGGAATCTTTTAGACGACTGGCGTTTTTATTTGAAGTAAAGTGTGTCTTCAACAACTATGAACATGCATTTATATGTGATGTTAATAGTCCATTTAAAAAAAAATCGATAGAGAGAAGTTTGTTTGCCGCAGGAAGGTCTCAAAAGAACAATTTAATCTAAAACTTTTCTTAAAATAGAAGGGGCTTCCAAAATTATAGTGTATAGTGAATTGGTAGATTTATTAGGACCATAAGTGTTATGAGTTGCAACTGTTAGGGTTAATCTATGTTAGGGATGAAAGATATTAAAAATATAAGTGAGTTCTGGTACAGGTTAGGGTGGGTTTTAAAAAGTTGGCATTTTGGTTTGTGTTAAAACGAGTTTTATTAAAATGGATGGGTCGAAATGGGGTTTTTTTTATATAAAAATGTATTAGATAACTAGAAATAATAATTACAACCATATTTATTGTTGTCGAAATGAGTGACGAGGGATGGCTTGAATAGCGTTTGAAACGTCTTCAGGTCATAATGGTTTGTTTTGTTTTTAACTCGGATGAGCATAACTGGTGAAACCATTTGGTATAAATTGACTGTTGAACCCCATTTGATTTTCTATTTTTTGCAGGTTTTGTTGGATAAAATGGCTAAGTCACAATATGCAATACCTGGTTACAACACCAAGTATTTTCTTTCGTATCCAAGGTTCTCAGTGAGGCGACATGACGAGGCTGCTCATATCAGGAAAAAGTATTCTGATAGAATCCCGGTATTAACTGTTTCAGTTATGGACTAAACTAGACAAAAAGTTAGTTGGATTATGCTCTTTGTGGTTGAGTGGGTTGTGGATGGGTTTGGTAATACGTCAAAGGGGTTGATTTGAAGCTTTTAAGCTTATGTTTTTATCTAACAATCTTATTCCAAATTTAATGGTTTATTATTTACTGGGATTTTTCTCTTTTTGCTCGGTGGTTGTTTACAGATGATTAGTTCATGATATACTGGAGTATGATTAGGAGTAAGCGAGGCATGATTTTTGTATGAAAAAAAAACGGTTTAAGGCGCAGGTGAGGCAAATAGAATAATTGTGGTTGAAAATTTCAACACCTACCATTGTAAGTAGTTCTGAAACGCTAATCTAAACACCCCCTAATTGTGTCAGATTGAAGTGTCCAACTTTGGTATGGTTAATAAACCAAACATTGTTCGGATTTCATTAACCTAAGGTTATGCTTACATGTATGTTTCTATGTTGGTAATTATAGGGTCGTGCTATATTCGTCAGTGGGAGTCCGTTTGAACCTGTTGGATATAATGGTAAGGCACATGTGTGAGGCCGGGTATGCTTTTTTGAACCTTACACAATACTGGTCTATGATATGTAGCAGGAAATTAGGGGAATTCAAGTAATCTTATTTCATCCGTTTTGGGCCAACAATGCATACATTTTCCCCGGATTTGGTCTGGTTTGAAAATTTCTGCTGTAGCCCATGTTCATGAGGACATGCTTTTAGCACTTGTAAGTTGGCAGTTTAATTTTGTTAGCTAATTCTAATAACCAATTGCTTTATGACATTTAGATCTAGGGCTGCATAACAAGAGGTAGGACTAGATATGAGCTAAAATTTGTGCTCAAGCATGTGCTTGGATGACACAGCTTGTGTTTTTTTGTTATAAAACTTTATTTCTTGCAAACATGAATAGATATGACGATAAAATATAATCTTTCTTGCGCATATGGATAAATATAATAACATAAAAAGGCGGGTGGGTTTTTATCGCCTATTCATCACTATTAAATTATACAATGTACATTATTATTATTATTATTATTATTATTATTATTATTATTATTATGTAATCTAATAGTGTTTATTTTATTTATGTGTTCAATAGAACAACCAAAGTACCTCTGGCTGAACAGGTTACACCGTTCACTAACACTCACAAGATTTCTACGCATATTGCAGCCAAGGTGGCAGCTAAAGCATATGAACTTGGTGAGCCCTCTATTCATACAGTCTGGGCCAACAAAACCAACAAACTGAACCAGACCGGCTACCGTTGGTTTTTGGTGCTTGAGATTTTAAAAGACCCGCTCATGGTTATCAAGTTTTTCAATTTTTTATGCCATTAAAATTAATTCACACACAAGGAGCAATATCTACACCAATCTTATAAATGTAGCTTTATAGAAGGATTTTCAATTTTCAAACTTTGTGCACATTTGTTGTAAACCAAACTTCATGAATTTATCCATTTTGTTTTTGTATTTATAAATAACAAATGAGCTGGGTTGGGTTAACCAAAACACCATTTTACCCTTTTTGTTTTTTTTAGCTTGAACCTGAGCTCAATGTAAGACTTGAGTGAGCTCGAGTTGCTCAATTCAACCTTGACTTGTATGCAGACCATGGTTCTTTTTTTTTTATTTGTAAGATATTATATTTACCTGTTGTAATTTTTTTTTTTGTAACATACTTTGCTATGGAATTAGGATTTAGGGCATAAAACGTAATGACTAAGTTCATTGTCTTAATAAACAAGAATGTGCTCTCGAATGGGATGACAACCGTGATGACCCCTGGTCTTAAAGTCAAGCTTTCAACTATTCAGTCAAAGTCAACATCTTTGACTATGCCCATATTTGAAGTTCAGTGACTAGGTACTAGAGTTAGGAGAGCTTTGGATGGTTGGCTAATGAGTCTGATTGTTTGTATAGTTTGCTATATTAGATGTATTTGTGCTTTTCAAGAGCCTTGCTGCTGTAGAAACCATTTTTGTTAGTTTAACCTTTCTCACTTGGATTCTTACATGACTTTTTGAAGGGTACACATTCTATGAGCCTTGCTGCTAAAGTAAATTTACATTTTTAACTCTTTGCTGGTGTATAAGATTTGGCAGGAAGTTCATAAGTGCATTATTATTTTCTTGATTTTTTTGTTTGAAATAATAAATTTATTCTTGATGGAGTTGTTTTAGGTGGAGTGGGTGCATGAAGACTGAAGAGGTCGTACCATGGAAAAACTTGGGGCAAGAGAAGAACAACTTCCATCCGACATTCTTGGACCAATGAAGAAGAGGGTTGAACATTTAGTGTGTTTTTTAAGGATTATCATATGCCAATATGATGATATGATTCTTATATTTTTTTCTCTTCTTTGTGCAACCCATATTACCTTTTATTTTGGTAAAAAAATATTCACCTTTTGTATTCACAAACTTGAGTGTGTAATTGAAATGCTTTGACTGTGTAATTGAGAGTATAGAACTGTATTGTTATACAATTTTCTCTATAGAGGCATAGAGCTATTATCTGGCTTCAGTGTCCCTATTAGCTTCTAAACTCAGATCTAAACATTACAACACAAGCTGCCATGAAATAATGAGTTTGTGTTAACTTGGGTCATGTTTTAGTATGAAAATTGGGTCTGGTTGACTTGCTAAACATTTTAGAAAACAATTTCAGTTTATAATAAACTATTAATTTGTTAATTGTGATTGCAAAAATTATAGTACTATGATTAGGATCTAGATCTTTGAATTAAATGGCAGAGGATGTGATATGAACAAGACTTTGGACGATTTTGAATGCATTGACCTGACCCATTAGACGTGTTTACCCTTTAGCGATATTTAGGGACCAGTTAGAAATAAACAAAGAAACAACCCAATATAAGTTTGTGTTCCATTCCGTTTATTTTGTATAGAGTTAATTACTGTTTTCGTCCCTGTGGTTTGTCAAATATCACTATTTTAGTCCATTAGTTTAAAAATTGTGATTTCACTCCCTGTGGTTTCACTTTCGTAACCATTTTAATCCATTTATTTTGTAAGTACAGGGACTGAAATGGTTACGAGGTGGACTGAAATGGTTACGAAAGTGAAACCACAGGGACTGAAATTGCAATTTTAAACTAATGGATTGAAATAGTGAATTTTGACAAACCACATGAACGAAAACAGTAATTAACTCTTTTGTATATATCTGGGAACCTTTTTTTTTCCTTTTTCTGACCCTACTTCCCACTAACATACAAGTCTTGTATGAATTGATTTAAGGATCCATTTGATGTTTTTTTTTAAATCTTTAGTCTTAATTGGAAATAAGGCCAAATTGATAAAGAAATTTTTTAATTTGGATTAAAAAACGTTTGCATGTCTCTAACCCAAATTATTCAACTATAGAATTGGTGAATACCAAATTATACAATTGGTGAATTTTGGTCTATTGTATACTATCATGTTTTGTTTTTTCTAAATTTCATCTATATTTGAAGAATCGGGATGGGTTGATGGACATACTTGTTAAGCTCATGGCATAGATAGGCCCACGGATGCTACGAAAAATAAAATTAACAGACGTAGTAGACAACATATCACGACAGGATTGTTAACCTAATAGAAAATGAGTATTGCGTTGTAAATTGTCACCGCCGCCGCATCGCGCGGGTCCTTACTAGTTAGGTTAAACACATTTATTACACCGTGTTGAATCAATAAATATTAAATTAAATAGTTATTAATAAGTGTAAATAATAAAAGAAATAGTTGAAAAAGATATATTAAATAAATAAGATAGAAACGGGAAAATTATGATTTAATATTGTTATTTATTGGAAGAGAGAAACAAAAAATATTATAATCTAATATTATTATATTTAATTAATTGTTTAATAGGAGAGAAAGACGAAAAATAATAATGAGAATGTGTTAAAAAAATCATATAAGAAGATTTTATATAGAGGCAAAGTACATATGTACTCCAAGGCTTTGAAGCTTTATATAAATGAGAAGATTACTAAACTCCGTTGCGTTTTAAAAAACAAAACAGGTGAAAGAAAAAGTATTAAAAGAAATAAAATAAAGTCAAAATAAAAAGGAAAATAGTAAAAGGGGTACAAATGGAAAAAAAGAAAAGTATGAAAGTAGTAGATAAGATAAATGTTTTGTGAGATTCAAACCTGAATCTAATTGATAATGATAACACACCAATCACTACATAAACTATTTTTTTAACTATACAGAACTAACATAATATATAAAAAATCAACCGTTAGAAATTAAAATAAGGTACATCAACAAAAATCCGACACGTAGCTTAATGATCTTAGTCACCATTAAAAGCTCTTTCTTTTAACATATACTAATTTATTTATATTTAAAGATAAAAATAAGGATTAGTATCTATGTATTTAATTATTAATACAAACAGAATAAAATGTAAATAAAATTTGAAAGTTGCATGATATAATGCTAATCCTTTATTAAAATTTATATTAAATAAAAAAATTAAATAATTTTATCATTTGGGATTCTTTTCCTATAAATTAATTGGAATCCTTTATAGTAAATTAAATTGTCATTTTAATTTATGAGGTTTGGCCTAAATTGCTATTTTAGTCCAAATAGTTTTTTTTCTCCTCTGGGTTCCTGACTTTTCCCATATTTTGCCATTTTGATCACATTGCCTAGCTTGATCTAAAAACCTATTTATATACTGTCACACCCTGACTTTTGCGGAAGCATGTGCGTGTGACTTGATCAGTTTCACTGCATTCAATTATAATAAACATCTATATGACTAAAATTGATGTTCATCCATTCATAAGTTTTAAAAATAATACAAACACAAGTTGTTAAGTTTCAACCAACAAACTTCATGTTAAGTTTACAAATCATCCAAAAGTAATAAGTTCCATAAAAGGACTTTTAACAAAAGACTTTTAAACAAAGGCTTTGTTTCATATATCTTATCCAGGATAAGATATGCAAATCAAACCCTTCAAAATAGGATGATATCTAATCTTGAAATTTCTTCTTGAAATCTTTCCCAACGCCGCAAGATCCATTTAGTTTCCTGAAATACATGTAATTTGAAAACATCAACAAAAGTTGAGCGAGTTCATGTGTTTTGTATGTGAGCTCGTATAAACTTGTAAACATTTGAGAGAATTCCTTTGATAACTGGTATGTAAAGCGTCTATGAACAGATCAATTAATGTTTTACAAGGACATTAATATGTGTGCAATGGCGTAGGAAGGCTCAAACCTAGCAGATTTTGTATCGGTCCACACGGCTGGAACGACATTGTCACTACATGTGGCCACTTCTGGACCCATGAGCGGGGCTCGCTACACCCCATAGATCTACCACTCATGCCCCTCGGTCTTAAGCAAGATTAATGGTCTTAAGTGTGCGCCTACCCATCCACATGATCTAACAGTTCATTCCTTAGCTAAACCATACCATTTGAAACATGTATTTCACCCCCGAAAGTTATAAATCCGAAAACAGTTAAGAGAAAAGGGGGACATGAACTCACAAGTTTGCGTCCGTAATCCTGTGTACCCCAAAGTAAGTATCCTTAAGCTGTACTACCACCTACACACGTGCTAAGTTTTATTAGACGCTTAGGTCATGTAACGACTCTTAGCCTTAGTTATTTATTAAGACTTATTTTGGAATTTTGGTATACTTTGAGTTACACGCTTGGTGTATGTTGTTTATATAATTATATAATTCCTAATTATATAAATATTAGTTAAAATAAGGATATTTTAACTTAAACTCTTTTCATCCCATTATTTGGAATATTGTTAAAAATAATATATTTTTAACTTGTTTTGTCTTTTGGTTCTCACATATATATATATTTTCCAAGTATAGGTATACTTGTATTTGCATATTTTACCAAGTATTGGTAGTGTATGCCGGTATGTATTTATAAGTATATGAATACGTATTTTCTCGTATTTATTAAGTATTTTATACTTAATTTATGTATAATTTTTCGGAATATTATTTTTGTATAATTAAAAATCACCAACTTTTTATTCTTGAAATATACATATTTTAAGAGAATTTTTATAGAAAAATATCTCTAGATTTTATTTGATAAAAATATGTATACTTCCACATATATCTTAAAAATAATATATTTTTAAGATTAAACTTAGAAAAATATATATTTTTAGTTTTTACCAAAATAATATATTTTTGAGTTGTTCTTGAAAATATATATTTTCTCCCACTTCAAAATAATATATATTAATTTAACTAGTTTGTTATATTTTGCAGGTCAAGTGAAACATAATTGAAAGCGGTGCAATTAAGGTAAACAAAAGCTAATTAGACATTTGTGATCCATAAGGTAAACTAGGGGTGAGCATACAACCGAATTAATCGAACCGTAACCGAAATAACCGAAAAAACCGAACCGAAATAACCGATAACCGAAATAACCGAAGGGTTGGTTATTTATATTTTTAATAACCGATTTTTGCGGTTTGGTTATGGTTATTCTTATTTTCATAACCGCAAATAACCGAACCGAACCAAATAAACATAGCCAAATCCGTAGCACCATAAGTCTTTAAGTTTGTATTTAAATGCTTAACCATGGCCTAATCAATATGTATCTTTGGTAAGTATTTGAATGTTTTAACTTTTAACCATGACCCAACTTTGATGAAGATTGCACTACAACTTTTTATGTTTTGATTAAAAAGTATCGAATTTAAAAACCACTTTGTGTTCGTATGTATGTTTCCACATAACACGTGACTACACGTGTTACTTTTGTTTTGGAATTATTATGCATATGGTAGTGAAATATAATTTATTAATCGTATATTTATTGTTTGCGCATTAATTTTGCTCGACCCACAAATTTAAAGTCCAACATTAGAAACAATGAAAATAACCGACCTATAACCGAACCGAAACCGCATTAACCGCAATAACCGATTAACCGAAACCGCATTAACCGAAACCGAACGGTTATGATTTTTTGATAACCGCAATGTGCGGTTATGGTTTCGGTTATAGGTAATAACCGAACCGAACCGCACCATGCTCACCCCTAAGGTAAACGTCAAATGAGTTATGTATAATATTACTAGGTTTCTGATACGATCCAGGAGGCTACAACACGAACCCACGGCCCAGTCAAGAGCTCCGGACCCGACCCATCAACTGCCGAACCGGTCAAGAATGGTGAAGTGAAGTCTGTTTCCTAATTTTCAGCCAAGTAGTTAAGTAGTGGAGCATAGTAGGACCCATTCAAATTAGTGTTTCTTTTCCCACGTTTGCATGCACGTAGCTTGATAGTGGTGGTACCACATTCTGCATTTT
>JARYGA010017078.1:0-33411 GCA_030545235.1 Helianthus tuberosus | reverse complement strand
TAACTAAAATGCTGAAAAAAATAAAAATAAAAGTAAAAACAGATAGACAAGATGAATCACTTAACTCCGACTCGTGTTTAGTGTAACCTTTGATTATTTCCGCACTTTTGCACTATTTAAGAGATTATCTTAGTTATTGTAGTAGGCCCCTCTTTTGAAGGTGACGTTACCCTCAACCCAGTAGTTTGAGTCAGCAAGGATACAATCCTAAAGGGTCGGATTATTGAAAGATAATTAATTAAGTTATTAATGCATATTATGGTAGGCCCCTCTTTTGAAGGTGGCGTTACCCTCGGCTAAGTAGTCTGAGTCAGCAGGGATACAGTCCTAGGTAGCCGGGTTAAAGTATTAATAGTAGTTTAACTTATGAGGGGATCAAAGAGTTTGGACCCCCGCCATCCAATACCGTTAAGTATTGAAGGAGGTCCTACTAAATTTGACCCAGGTCCTTTGCAGGATCTATACACTGAACAATGGCAAGACACTTACCAAACCGTTCCCTTAACCCCCGACCAGGTAGCCAACATACCTCCATATAGACCGTGGAGATATGAATGGTGAAAATCTTTTATTTTATATAGACAGTAAAATAATGCCAAGACACCACGGACAAATGATAAGGAAGAATCACCTTCAACATAAGAAACTAGTTATTAAAGTCATTAATACATAACCAATTAAAAACTGCGAAAAGATTAAAAATAAAAAGTATTACACTAGACACTTTGTCTTCACCAAGTGATGTAAGAGACTTAGGCAAACATGGCCTTGATTGTCAAGAACTCTTACGATAAATCTTGGATCCCGAGACGACTCACACACTCTATGATGGACAATGGATTATGGTGGTGGATGATGGTGTTATGGTGGTGGTGGGTGTTGGGTGAAGTGTGAAAGAGGTGGTGTGCCAAGGGATGGTTTGAGCTTGAGCCAAACACTCCTATTTATAGGCTGAACAGAAGCTCGGGCACGGCCTCGTGTCCAGTGGGCACGGCCCCGTGTCCACATCCTTCTCTGTCTTCATTAATTGCTCTTGTCTTTATTAGTTGACCACGGCCCCGTGTCCGCTGGGCACGACCCCGTGTGCAGAAGCATATCTGTACTATCAAGATTTGCCTGGATTCTGCGAATCTTATAGTTGACCACGACCCCGTGTCCGCTGAGCATGGCCCCGTGGTGGGCGATGGAAGCTTCTACAACTTTGTCTTTTATGCTGACACTTGGGCACGCCCCCATGCTCATTGAGCACGGGGCGTGTTCAGCCTCCTGTTTTCTTGTTTTGCTTGGGAAGATGCTTTCGGGGAGGTCGGGCATGCCACGTTTATTCCTTTTCTTGTATTTATGTTAGATTTAGCTGCCTTTTTGCTTCTTTTGTTAATTTGAGCTCATTTAATCCTGAAAATACAAAAGGAACACAAAAACATACTTTTTCCAACATTAGTACTAAAAAAGGATTAGTTTTATGCCACAATTGATGTAATTTTTATGTTGCATTTTGCACACATCAGATTCCAACATAGCAACGAGTGATGCCATGTGTTGCTTAGCTATTTCTGGAGAAAGATTTTGACCATTTTGAATGTTCAGGGTAACATTGCACTGCAGATTTGTAGAATTCTGTTGTTGAGGACTTGGTGTTGTAAAATTTGGATCAAAACTTGAATACGAAGACGAAGATCCACCACTCTGTGTCACCGTACTACTTTTTATTCCAGAAGAAGTATCAGCACTGAAACCAGCTTGAATCTTTGGGCTGGGGGTAACTTCAAATTTGTTCCCTCTGTAATATAAACTGACATCCTTTTGAGCGTTTGGATTCTTCATGATTGCCGTTTTCTGGATATCCAACTCGTGCTCTTCAATCTTCTGAATAAATTGTGCCAGATTCATATTTTCAGATTTTCTCATGTGTTTAAGGATCAACAAATAAGTTCCCCATTTTTGCTGTGGTAATGCATTAGATAGTTTGTCAACCCATTCATCATCTTCTTTCTTTATGTCCAACCTTCCCATTTCCAAGACTAAATGACAGTATCTATCAATGGTCATCTTTGTTGTTTCATGATCAAAAGCCACAAACATGTCAAATGATTTCTTCAGTAAAGCCTTTTTATTCTTGATCATATCTGCACTTCCTTTAAATTTTTGAATCAAAGTTATCTAAATTGACCTAGCAGTACCCTCATGTTGAAGTAAAACAAAAATATCTTCCTTAATCGCTTGTTGAAGAATACTGATCATCATTTTTTCACTTGTATATTTCAATTTATCAATCTCCGAAAAGTCACAAAACGCCTTTTCAAGCCCACGTTCATTTTTCAGTTTTTCGTAATCTTTCTCTAATGAGAACCATGCGTCAAACTTGTAAGCTTGCACCCAGTTCTCAAATCGATTCTGCCATCCTTTAAAATCTTCAATGTACATCAACTTTGGCGGTTTTTGATGAGTTCCCGTCTCATTTTCACTGTAAAGAGTTTCAGCAGCTGTAACCGGAGCAACTGGTGTAGCAAATGCATTGTAGAATTCCTCTTCCATGATTAGACAAATTGTTCCCAAACACAAGTCTCAAAAACACAGTTTCACACGAAATACAAAACTCAAACGGAATCAAGTCTCAACCGAAATCACTTTTGGTGCGAAATAACCTCTTTCAAGCGGAATACCTTTTCACACGGAATACCCTTTCACCCGGAATACCTTATTTCGTGTGAAGCAGATGAATTTTCAAACGGAATAGCACTTTGGAGCGAAATTATCTAATTTCGTGTGGAACTGTTCAAACGAAATCACACTCTGAAGCGGAATCAGGTAATTTCTTGTGAAATCAAAGGTACTTTTCAAGCGGAATAGCAATTTCAAGCGGAATCAAGTGCTAATTCCATGTGAAATGCTGCTGACGTCACTTAATCCGAAATCATTTTCAAGCGAAATTACGATTTTTTACCAATTTTAAGCTGAATTAAGGTCCAATACTCTCAAGGATTCATTAAAACACTGTTTCGCATGACATGTATGAAATTCAATCCATTTTGACCGTGAAATTTTGTTAATTTTGTTAAAACCTTAGGGATCTATCAATGGTCATCTTTGTTGTTTCATGATCAAAAGCCACAAACATGTCAAATGATTTCTTCAGTAAAGCCTTTTTATTCTTGATCATATCTGCACTTCCTTTAAATTTTTGAATCAAAGCTGTCCAAATTGACCTAGCAGTACCCTCATGTTGAAGTAAAACAAAAATATCTTCCTTAATCGATTGTTGAAGAATACTGATCATCATTTTTTCACTTGTATATTTCAATTTATCAATCTCCGAAAAGTCACAAAACGCCTTTTCAAGCCCACGTTCATTTTTCGGTTTTTTGTAATCTTTCTCTAATGAGCACCATGCGTCAAACTTGTAAGCTTGCACCCAGTTCTCAAATCGATTCTGCCATCCTTTAAAATCTTCAATGTACATTAACTTTGGCGGTTTTTGATGAGTTCCCGTCTCATTTTCACTGTAAAGAGTTTCAGCAGCTGTAACCGGAGCAACTGGTGTAGCAAATGCATTGTAGAATTCCTCTTCCATGATTAGACAAATTGTTCCCAAACACAAGTCTCAAAAACACAGTTTCACACGAAATACCAAACTCAAACGGAATCAAGTCTCAACCGAAATCACTTTTGGTGCGAAATAACCTCTTTCAAGCTGAATACCTTTTCACACGGAATACCCTTTCACCCGGAATACCTTATTTCGTGTGAAGCAGATGAATTTTCAAACGGAATAGCACTCTGGAGCGAAATTATCTAATTTCGTGTGGAACTGTTCAAACGAAATCACACTCTGAAGCGGAATCAGGTAATTTCGTGTGAAATCAAAGGTACTTTTCAAGCGGAATAGCAATTTCAAGCGGAATCAAGTGCTAATTCCATGTGAAATGCTGCTGACGTCACTTAATCCGAAATCATTTTCAAGCGAAATTATGATTTTTTACCAATTTTAAGCTGAATTAAGGTCCAATACTCTCAAGGATTCATTAAAACACTGTTTCGCATGACATGTATGAAATTCAATCCATTTTGACTGTGAAATTTTGTTAATTTTGTTAAAACCTTAGGGATCTATCAATGGTCATCTTTGTTGTTTCATGATCAAAAGCCACAAACATGTCAAATGATTTCTTCAGTAAAGCCTTTTTATTCTTGATCATATCTGCACTTCCTTTAAATTTTTGAATCAAAGCTGTCCAAATTGACCTAGCAGTACCCTCATGTTGAAGTAAAACAAAAATATCTTCCTTAATCGATTGTTGAAGAATACTAATCATCATTTTTTCACTTGTATATTTCAATTTATCAATCTCCGAAAAGTCACAAAACGCCTTTTCAAGCCCACGTTCATTTTTCGGTTTTTTGTAATCTTTCTCTAATGAGCACCATGCGTCAAACTTGTAAGCTTGCACCCAGTTCTCAAATCGATTATGCCATCCTTTAAAATCTTCAATGTACATCAACTTTGGCGGTTTTTGATGAGTTCCCGTCTCATTTTCACTGTAAAGAGTTTCAGCAGCTGTAACCGGAGCAACTGGTGTAGCAAATGCATTGTAGAATTCCTCTTCCATGATTAGACAAATTGTTCCCAAACACAAGTCTCAAAAACACAGTTTCACACGAAATACCAAACTCAAACGGAATCAAGTCTCAACCGAAATCACTTTTGGTGCGAAATAACCTCTTTCAAGCGGAATACCTTTTCACACGGAATACCCTTTCACCCGGAATACCTTATTTCGTGTGAAGCAGATGAATTTTCAAACGGAATAGCACTCTGGAGCGAAATTATCTAATTTCGTGTGGAACTGTTCAAACGAAATCACACTCTGAAGCGGAATCAGGTAATTTCGTGTGAAATCAAAGGTACTTTTCAAGCGGAATAGCAATTTCAAGCGGAATCAAGTGCTAATTCCATGTGAAATGCTGCTGACGTCACTTAATCCGAAATCATTTTCAAGCGAAATTACGATTTTTTTACCAATTTTAAGCTGAATTAAGGTCCAATACCCTCAAGGATTCATTAAAACACTGTTTCGCATGACATGTATGAAATTCAATCCATTTTGACCGTGAAATTTTGTTAATTTTGAAAAAGAAGGTGTAGAAGTCAGAAATTATGGCTGTTTTGGCAAGAACTCTTCCTCCTGAGCTCTAATACCACTTGTAGGATCGTTTTGTGACCCAAACGAGTCAATCAGAAGAGTTCTTATCAATTCAAACGGTGGAAACAGATGAATTGACTTGTAAAACAGATTGATTCACTTCTAAATGTCTTGTATATTGATTATAACAAGTTTACAGATCAGTAGACACGTCGGCAGCACTTCGGTACCAGAAACATGAATGTTACAACTGATTTCGCATCAACCCTATATATAGAGGAGCTAATTTCGCTTGAAAGTGGCAGTGGCCATTTCAAGCGGAATTAACAATGTTAATTTCGTTTGAAAGTGCACCTACCACTTTCAAGCGAAATTAACCAATCACACTCAAAACCTAAATTCTCGTACAACGTGCCCTGATCTAACAATTCTAGTACAAGACTCGATACAAGACGAAGTCGACAGACGTATGCACCAACACATACTTAAAGAAATTGTGTTCTAAAAATTTTCAAGAAAAGGAGCATGAAGAAGATGGTGCATAATTATGATTTGCAAAACTCTTGGTCAAAGAAGGAATGGTCATGTCCTTGCATGCACCGACTTTGTACATATTTTCATATTCTATTATCGTTGTTGTTTCCATATATCAAATTGTTAGATTTGGTTTTATGATTTTTATCAAATTATATATTATTATAACCCACATATGAAATACATACATATTACCGTATGTGTTTAAAATTATTAATTTTTTTATTACTTTATTAATATTTGAAAATTGTGTTTTTTTAACTACTAATATATTTATATATCCATAAAAAATAATTATATATATATACATAATTTTTTCAGGTACTTCAGTTTTAGCTTTAGGGTTTAGCGTTTGTAATTAGTAATTAGGGTTTAGCATTACTGTTTGATTTTAATGTTTAGCATTAGTATTTAGGGTTTTATTTTAGTGTTTAGCATTAGTATTAAATGTTTTGTTTTGTGGTTTAGCATTAGTATTTAGGGTTTAGCATTAGTGTTTAGTTTTTAGGTTTTAGCATATGGTTTAGTCTTGGGTTTTAGGGTTAGATTTAGGGTTTAGGGTTTAGACTTTATGGTTAGTATTCGACGAGTCGGTCACAGTGCCGCTAGAATGAACTCAATCGGAGTTCGTTTGACTTGGTTTCCTTGACTTCTTAGGTTAAGGATATATATTTTTTATAATATATAGATATGTATAGTTTAAAAACTGACTATATACATATGTGTATAATTCAAAAGTGACAATATACATATACGTATATATATATATATGCAAGAAAGAAAAAAAATACTCTTAAAAACGTGTGATTAGAAGTAAAAAAAATGGCTTGGAAAAAAGGTGTGGTCCAAAAGGTTTCTTAGGTTTCTCAAATAGAGTGCACTTCTCTTAGGATCCCTACCCTATATATATATGTATATATATATATACATAGGGGATCAAATGAGAAGAAAATTATTGAAAGAAGAAATGACATATCCACTTGGGAATAGCCCAGTGGTGTTGGTGAGTTTAGATAGAGCTTATGATAGGAGAGGTCAGGGGTTCAATTCTCATGGTGTGCAACGTTAGCCATTCAAAAAAAAAGTAAAATACTAATTCATTTATAATTCATCTTATTAATTTTTCTCTCTTTAATTAATTAGTGAACTAATCATTAATTATACTACATATAATTTATAAAATCTACATATATCAAAATTTTCTTACATATACCCTACACAATATAGAATTTTATCCTACGCACGTCGAAATTTATCCTACACACCTCGAAATATATCTTACACACATTGTAATTTATTCTACACTTTAATTTACTTAGTTATTAAAGGAGTTACACATTTAATTTACTTAGTTATTAAAGAGGAAGAATATAAGTTAATGATTTAAGTAAGTTTACCAATATACCCTTAAAATAAAATTAAATGCAAATATTAAATGAAATAAAATGAAACATCATTATTGGTTAAAACTTCTTCTTTTTTCTTCTTACAAAGAAATTCTTCTCATTTGAACCCTCCACTATATATATATATAGGGTCAGGATTTAGAGAAAACGGTGGAAAGTGTGAGAACGGTGAGAACGCTTATGGACCGTCCGAGCAAAACAATCTATGGACTAGATTGGCGCAGTGGCGTTTTCGTAAATAACACGAATTCTTTTAAGTGGACGCGCTTCATTAAGGGTAAAAAGGTCTTTTACACTTCTCTACCAAAACACCAAACTAATGAATAAAACGCCATTACGGGCCAAAACACATCCCTATATAAACAAAACATCTCAGACATAAAAACAACCCCCCCCCCTCAAACCTGAAACGCCATATTTTCTACTATATACCATTCATCTTACAAACGCCAAAATCCCATAACTTCAAACCCACCTACTCAAAAAACGCCATATTTTACTATATAACAATCATCTTAGAAAACGCCAAAACAATCAAACATCAAAGATTCCAAAAAAATCGACGTTTCCTTCATATACGCTATTTCCTCAGTATAACGCAAAAAAACGGCAAACATCGTTTCTTGTATATTCAATATTGTTCTACGCGAAGTTTGGCAGAATGCATTCTTCCCTGAGGTGCTGTGACTCAATAACATTTTGCTGCATGAGATGGACAAATCATAAACAAAAAGATGTTGGTGTCACACTTATGTCATTTTTTGTGTTTTGTTATTGATGAATATTATAATGGCATGAAGAGACTAATGACACTGATGAGTGATTTGAAGATACATATTCAAACAAAAAACTCACGTCATTTTGTCTTTCCAAACGGCCACAAAAACACAAGCATGACAAAGTCAAACCGCTAGTGAACATATTTCAAAGAATAAAGAGACTGATGACAGTGAAGATTTGGAAGATGAATTGTTTATATTTTTATTTTTTTAATTTTCCTTTTTTGTTGTTTGTTATTTATTTTTCAGGTAAGAAAAATAAAATACAGTAAAACGCCAAAAACTCCCAAACTATAATAAAAGTAATATGGAGAAGTTTTATTAAAAGCTAAAAAAGAAAAAAAAAAACGCAAAAAACTACTTAAAGCCATTAAAAACGCCAAACTTGGAAGATGGAACGTCTATCAGCCTAAAAGCTCATAAAAAGCAAAACAAAAAACAGTAAAAATACACACAGTAATTGAAAAGACGGCTACTTTATTAAGATCATTTATTATAAATAAAATCTCGCCTAAACTACGCGCCAAAAAACATCCTATAAGAGAGACGTCTCTACACAATCAATTGATCACAACCAAAAAACTACACCATGTTTCCTAAAAACCACTCACTTTAAAACGCCAAAAAATAGTTAAAAAAGTCACAGATGGGAAACCTAGTTTCTTCTATATTTAGTATTGTTCTGAATGAAGTTTCACTGAATGGATTCTTCTCTGAGATGGGTATCTCTATAAGCTTTTGCTGAATGAGATGGACAAATATTCATGAAAAAGATACTGATGACACTGATATGTCATCATGTCACTTTGTTCTTGATGGATATATTGATGGCATGAAGGGATCAATACATTCGAGCAGGCATTGATCTTCAACATGTCACCAAACAAGTATATATCAAACCACAATACAGGATGCCACTAAAAATAAGCATCTTCTAAAGACGGACGGTATGTAGGAAAATAAGGATCTATATAAGGTATTCAAAACAGGTACAAAATGCCAAAAAGGTTAAAGTAGAAGATGCTGATGACAGTGAAGATTTGGATGAGAAATTAGATTAGAATTTTTAATTTTTTTTCATTTTCTATTGTTTGTTATCTAATTCTCTGTTGTTTATTATAAAGTTCTCTACGAATAAAAAATTGAGTATAAAACGCCAAAAACTACAAACACTAAAACGCCAGATAGTATGAAAACTGTGAGACGGTAACATTAATTTGGATGCTAGCAAAGCACATTGTTGCTATATAAAACACCAAAAAAATGCCAAACAAAGTATTACTGGAAAAAAACAACACTAATTGACAGATGAAAAATGAACGAAACATTAATTGCAAAACAGTAAATGAAGAGACGGTAACATTATTGCCAAACATTTATTATATTAAAAAGCCACTGCATGGAAAATTGAATTTGTTTATCTTTTTAAAACGCCATAATTGCCTATTATATTATAGGTCTGCATCCTACATGGCACAATAATCAAAGTCATACTTAGTTAAAACGCCAAAATATTTATTGTGCTTATAATCTAAAAAAACAATAAAAACGCCGCGTATTTGTTAAACGCCAAAAAGTGGAGAGCTGATGTGAGTCGCGTTTAAAAAAAGAATTTACAATGACAAAAAAGCCTCCCTGCCCTTTATGTCCCGTGACACGTGTTGGGCCAGGATGCGTTCTCACCGTTCTCACGCTTTTTTGGCGTTTTCTCCTGATCTCGTTCCTATATATATATACTAGCAGGGTGCGCGCGCGATGCGGCGGGGTGACAATTTGCATTGCGGTACACATTTTTGTTAGTTTATCAACTCAGTTGTCATCTATTGTATATTACTTAGATTAGTTTTCTGATTCGTATGATGTTCTACAAATTTTTATGATGTTTAATGTTTTCTTAGGTTTTTGAGTTAGTGGCATCAATTGATCTATCTATATCATAAGTTATTTGTAGCATTGTTACATAAAATTAGAAACATAAGAAAACTTAAAACATAAAAATAAATGTTTAATGATAGAAGCAAAATTTTAAGAATCCATCCTTCTAATATAACGATAGAAGTAGTGAGAGAAAGCATAGATTTCAGCTCAAATTTGGTAACCTTATTTTAAAATTTAAAAGTTACAAAAGATGGAGCCAAATGTAATTTACGTATTTCTTAACATGATAGGTTTAATGCGTTGTACATTAAAAACAAGGGATTAAAATGTAATTAAGATGAAGGGTTAAAATGTAACTATTGTTTAAAAACACTAATTTACCCTTATTTTAGGGGGTGTATATATAAATTAAAAAAAGGAAAAGTTCTTATTTTTTGGGTATCTTAAAATACCCCTCCCTCATACATTATAATATAGTATTGATTGTACGAAAAAATTATTAGTTGTTATTTTCTTCTTTAACCACTTGTACATTAAATCATTATCTACTTGTACATTTTAATCCGTGCGTCGATATTGAACAAGACAACTACCGAAACGTCGACAAAAATGTGTTGGGCGTCATGCTATCTTTGGATTTTTTTTAAATAATATAGTTTATAAGTTATGTCAAGAATAAGTAAAAAAATTATAAGTTTGTTGTGGAGGGGTGAATTGTAGCTAATTATCTATAATTTTGTTAAAACCTTAGGGATTTAACTGTAATAAGTTTAGGGGCTAAAAAATAAATAATGTTTAAAAGACCAAACTACCGTCATTTTAGGGGTCTTTTTATAAATAAAAGAGGGAAAAGTTCTTATTTTTTGGGTATCTTAAAATGTCCTTGCCTCATGCATTATAATATAGTATATATATATAGGGGGATCGAATAAGAAGAAATTTATTGAAAGAAGAAATAACATATTAGTAAAATAGTAATTCATTTATAATTCATCTCATTAATTTTTCCCTCTTTAATTAATTAGTGAACTAATCATTAAATTATCCTACATATATTTCTTCTCATTTGAACTCTTCACTATATATATATATACGTGTGTGCGCGCGCGCGCGTGTAGTTTTTAACTTATGTTTATGTTTTATTATTAAACTATTTTTTAAATAGATTGGTAAAAAGACTAAACTACCTTTATTTGATTAAAGTTAAGTGAAATTTAGGGCCAAAGAACACTCGGTGCAAGGGTTTTAAAAGGTAAAGGATGATTATTAACATTTTTAAAGCTAAGATTGGTGTAAACGTAAAGGACGAAAAGTGTAATTACTCTAGAATTTATCATGTCATAATAGATCGTTTTATTTTATTTCATAAAAAATAAGTCATTGATTGTACGAAAAAAATTATTAGTTGTTATTTTCTTCTTTAACCACTTGTACATTAAATCATTATCTACTTGTACCTTTTAATCCGTGCGTCGATATTGAACAAGACAACTACCGAAACGTCGACAAAAATGTGTTGGGCGTCATGCTATCTTTGGATTTTTTTTAAATAATATAGTTTATAAGTTATGTCAAGAATAAGTAAAAAAATTATAAGTTTGTTGTGGAGGGGTGAATTGTAGCTAATTATCTATAATTTTGTTAAAACCTTAGGGATTTAACTGTAATAAGTTTAGGGGCTAAAAAATAAATAATGTTTAAAAGACCAAACTACCGTCATTTTAGGGGTCTTTTTATAAATAAAAGAGGGAAAAGTTCTTATTTTTTGGGTATCTTAAAATGTCCTTGCCTCATGCATTATAATATAGTATATATATATAGGGGGATCAAATAAGAAGAAATTTATTGAAAGAAGAAATAACATATTAGTAAAATAGTAATTCATTTATAATTCATCTCATTAATTTTTCCCTCTTTAATTAATTAGTGAACTAATCATTAAATTATCCTACATATATTTCTTCTCATTTGAACTCTTCACTATATATATATATATGTGTGTGTGCGCGCGCGCGTGTAGTTTTTAACTTATGTTTATGTTTTATTATTAAACTATTTTTTAAATAGATTGGTAAAAAGACTAAACTACCTTTATTTGATTAAAGTTAAGTGAAATTTAGGGCCAAAGAACACTCGGTGCAAGGGTTTTAAAAGGTAAAGGATGATTATTAACATTTTTAAAGCTAAGATTGGTGTAAACGTAAAGGACGAAAAGTTTAATTACTCTAGAATTTATCATGTCATAATAGATCGTTTTATTTTATTTCATAAAAAATAAGTCATTGATTGTACGAAAAAATTATTAGTTGTTATTTTCTTCTTTAACCACTTGTACATTAAATCATTATCTACTTGTACCTTTTAATTCGTGCGTCGATATTGAACAAGACAACTACCGAAACGTCGACAAAAATGTGTTGGGCGTTATGCTATCTTTGGATTTTTTTTAAATAATATAGTTTATAAGTTATGTCAAGAATAAGTAAAAAAATTATAAGTTTGTTGTGGAGGGGTGAATTGTAGCTAATTATCTATAATTTTGTTAAAACCTTAGGGATTTAACTGTAATAAGTTTAGGGGCTAAAAAATAAATAATGTTTAAAAGACCAAACTACCGTCATTTTAGGGGTCTTTTTATAAATAAAAGAGGGAAAAGTTCTTATTTTTTGGGTATCTTAAAATGTCCTTGCCTCATGCATTATAATATAGTATATATATATAGGGGGATCAAATAAGAAGAAATTTATTGAAAGAAGAAATAACATATTAGTAAAATAGTAATTCATTTATAATTCATCTCATTAATTTTCCCCTCTTTAATTAATTAGTGAACTAATCATTAAATTATCCTACATATATTTCTTCTCATTTGAACTCTTCACTATATATATATATATGTGTGTGTGCGCGCGCGCGTGTAGTTTTTAACTTATGTTTATGTTTTATTATTAAACTATTTTTTAAATAGATTGGTAAAAAGACTAAACTACCTTTATTTGATTAAAGTTAAGTGAAATTTAGGGCCAAAGAACACTCGGTGCAAGGGTTTTAAAAGGTAAAGGATGATTATTAACATTTTTAAAGCTAAGATTGGTGTAAACGTAAAGGACGAAAAGTGTAATTACTCTAGAATTTATCATGTCATAATAGATCGTTTTATTTTATTTCATAAAAAATAAGTCATTGATTGTACGAAAAAATTATTAGTTGTTATTTTCTTCTTTAACCACTTGTACATTAAATCATTATCTACTTGTACCTTTTAATCCGTGCGTCGATATTGAACAAGACAACTACCGAAACGTCGACAAAAATGTGTTGGGCGTCATGCTATCTTTGGATTTTTTTTAAATAATATAGTTTATAAGTTATGTCAAGAATAAGTAAAAAAATTATAAGTTTGTTGTGGAGGGGTGAATTGTAGCTAATTATCTATAATTTTGTTAAAACCTTAGGGATTTAACTGTAATAAGTTTAGGGGCTAAAAAATAAATAATGTTTAAAAGACCAAACTACCGTCATTTTAGGGGTCTTTTTATAAATAAAAGAGGGAAAAGTTCTTATTTTTTGGGTATCTTAAAATGTCCTTGCCTCATGCATTATAATATAGTGTATATATATATAGGGGGATCAAATAAGAAGAAATTTATTGAAAGAAGAAATAACATATTAGTAAAATAGTAATTCATTTATAATTCATCTCATTAATTTTTCCCTCTTTAATTAATTAGTGAACTAATCATTAAATTATCCTACATATATTTCTTCTCATTTGAACTCTTCACTATATATATATATGTGTGTGTGTGCGCGCGCACGTGTAGTTTTTAACTTATGTTTATGTTTTATTATTAAACTATTTTTTAAATAGATTGGTAAAAAGACTAAACTACCTTTATTTGATTAAAGTTAAGTGAAATTTAGGGCCAAAGAACACTCGGTGCAAGGGTTTTAAAAGGTAAAGGATGATTATTAACATTTTTAAAGCTAAGATTGGTGTAAACGTAAAGGACGAAAAGTGTAATTACTCTAGAATTTATCATGTCATAATAGATCGTTTTATTTTATTTCATAAAAAATAAGTCATTGATTGTACGAAAAAATTATTAGTTGTTATTTTCTTCTTTAACTACTTGTACATTAAATCATTATCTACTTGTACCTTTTAATCCGTGCGTCGATATTGAACAAGACAACTACCGAAACGTCGACAAAAATGTGTTGAGCGTCATGCTATCTTTGGATTTTTTTTAAATAATATAGTTTATAAGTTATGTCAAGAATAAGTAAAAAAATTATAAGTTTGTTGTGGAGGGGTGAATTGTAGCTAATTATCTATAATTTTGTTAAAACCTTAGGGATTTAACTGTAATAAGTTTAGGGGCTAAAAAATAAATAATGTTTAAAAGACCAAACTACCGTCATTTTAGGGGTCTTTTTATAAATAAAAGAGGGAAAAGTTCTTATTTTTTGGGTATCTTAAAATGTCCTTGCCTCATGCATTATAATATAGTGTATATATATATAGGGGGATCAAATAAGAAGAAATTTATTGAAAGAAGAAATAACATATTAGTAAAATAGTAATTCATTTATAATTCATCTCATTAATTTTTCCCTCTTTAATTAATTAGTGAACTAATCATTAAATTATCCTACATATATTTCTTCTCATTTGAACTCTTCACTATATATATATATATGTGTGTGTGCGCGCGCGCGCGTGTAGTTTTTAACTTATGTTTATGTTTTATTATTAAACTATTTTTTAAATAGATTGGTAAAAAGACTAAACTACCTTTATTTGATTAAAGTTAAGTGAAATTTAGGGCCAAAGAACACTCGGTGCAAGGGTTTTAAAAGGTAAAGGATGATTATTAACATTTTTAAAGCTAAGATTGGTGTAAACGTAAAGAACGAAAAGTGTAATTACTCTAGAATTTATCATGTCATAATAGATCGTTTTATTTTATTTCATAAAAAATAAGTCACATATTTACACAACTCACTAGGTCCAACGTGAGATGTGGCCCGCAAATATCCTGTTAAAGCATGGTGATGGTAAGGTTATAGTTCATCCCGTAAATTGTTTGCCGAATAATCAATACGTGCTAATGTGAGGCTAACCCATTTAATAAAGACGCATGTCTTTTGAAAGTGAGGTCTTATGTCTAAATCTAAGCAAGAGTAATTTATTTAAAAATATTGGAATAATAATACAGAAGCAAATGTTGTTATCTAAATAAATAAAAAAAGAGAAAAATCAATACCTGAACGCATGATTACAAAAGCACTCATGTTGGATTCACCCAAATCAGAATTATGATATTTTTCTCTATTATAAGTGAGTTTCTGAGATGTAAACGCTATTAGTTACCTATGGGGTAGTGGTCCATTGGTAAAGGTAAAACCTTTAAACACTTTGGGAAGGGAGGTCTTGGATTCGAGTCCCATAGACTGTAGGTTATAAAGAAATTTGTCGTTCAAAAAAAAAAAACGCTCTTAGTTTGTATCCACCCAAATTACAATATATTATGATATTTTTCTTTATCATTTATTTACCTACAAAATTAGTAGCACTTCCAAAAGTTTTCTTTCTTTCTAAAATTTAATTAATGCGAAAACTGAAACTTACAAATCAACCACTTCCAGATTTTTACAATGATAATGTTATCACCTAATAATAACAACTAGTTTTGAGGAACTACGCGTTCTCGTAGGCCCGTAACTGTGTACGGAACTTATGTAAATCCTAGGGATCGTCTATGTCAAGGAAAACGGATAAAAAAGAATGTGTTTATCTGGGTCAGTCATCGGTCTAAAATCCCTGCTCCAAATTGGGACAAATGGATAACATTAGATGTGGTTGATCTCCTGTAGTTCAAGTGCCTTTGTGGGGTTTGTAATTTGCTTTTCTGTTTTCCTGTACTTCCCAGCTACTTGCTTTGTTGTTGTGCAAAAAATAATAATAATAATAATAATAATAATAATAATAATAATAATAATAATAATAATAATAATACTTAAGTAAATTTATAACATATAGTGTGTATTAAAATTCAAAGTAAACCATAAGTGTTATTTTACAGTTTTACTAATACTTTAAGAAAAGAACAGTTAAATAGATCATATGTAATAGAAGTTTGTATATAGAATTTTTAGATATACAAAAGAAATTGACAAAAAAATCTAAATATTAACAAAAGACTTCATTTAATACCATATGACATTCTCTCTCATAATCTCTCATTTTTTATTATTTAATGTCACATCAAAAGAAAGTTATCTTAGGGTGTAGGGAGTGGTTAGACACTTGAAAGTGGTAAACTTCAAAATCAACCAATGAGAGTGTGCCACGTCATTCAGTCATAAATGTTTAAACTATGTTGAAAAGTGTTGGCAATGGTTAGACACTTGGTGAAGTTGTAAACTTTAAAAAAAAAAGAAAAATGTGTGATTGGTTGAGATTGGCATGGACCCCACCCCACCACACACACACTCCCTTCACCGATGCGGTGACCGAACTCCGATTTGGCAAACTTGCCGCTCGTCAAACATGTGAGGGGTGGGCTTACCGATCGGCAACCAACTTTGCCGAGTGTTTACCGCACCCACTCCCAATACCCTTACACATTTTGAAATTTATTTTACACAACTCATAATTAATGCTACACACCATAGAATTTATCCTACATTCTAATTTTTTTATTATTTTAAATATATATTGTGAAAATAATTACAAACTTAATGTAGCTAGCTGTTAAAAAAGAAGACTACAAATAAGTGATCTTTATAACTTTACCATTATAACCTTACTATAACATCTATTATATATAATAAATGAAAGTTATTTGGGCCACGTGTCACTTAATTAGGGCATCGTTTTTCCTCTTTTCCCGCCCAACAGTACCACTGCCCTCTTCTATTTATATCCTCCCTCATTTACTCATTTAGGGCTTCTTGCTTTATCTCTCCCTCTGCTCTGCTCTATTCCGATCGATGTTCAGATCCTCTTTCTCTCTGATGTTCAACATTCTTCTTCTTCTCATATTCATCTCCTCAACAACGTACGGCAGAGGTTACTTCTATTGGATACATCTGCGTTTGAAAACCTAAATCATGTACCGTCGACTGGTTGAAGAAGAGAATAATCATGTAAGATCTATTTTTTCATTCACAAATTTTATTTCGTTTTATCTATTTTCTCATACTCAGCACCATCAACCCTTTTGTACCCTCAGAAGAAGAAGCAGATCTCCTAGGGTTTCTTATCGTACTCCATGAACGCTTTTGTACAAGATCCTCTTAATCGGTGACTCTGGTATGTTCTAATAATCTTTTTATTATTGTATATATCTGAAATTTATAAATAACTCTGTTTGTAGCTTTTGATTTTGTCTTTCCTTTGTTATTGTTTATTCAGATGCTTGCTTTGTTGTATCATGTGATTATGAGTAGATTTATTTTGATATGTTTTGTAGTTTATGTCTTTCCCAAGCTTTTTTTGTTCATTTATAGAGTTTGTTGATTAGAAGCTACCTCTGCCGGACGGTTGTTGAGGAGATGGAAATGTAAGTTTAGGCTTCATCCCTTTTTGTTATTTTGGTATGGTACTCCTTTACATTCCCACTTTCAATGAGGTTGTCTTAGTCATGTATTTGATTTTGGTATGGTACTTCTTTACATTCCCACTTTTGTGCTTTTGTCATGGACATCAAAGTGATTGCACAACACCAAGGTAACTTCAATTGGTGTGATTTATTTTTTGGTATTTGTAACGTTTTGATTTACCGTTTATTGGTGCATTCATTCATTTGTAATCCCTTGCATATCTCCCGTCATCTCAATTTGAGCAATTAAACGTAGTTTTCTTACTCACCATCAATGTTTTAATTACTAGCAGTGCTTAAAAGTTTTCCATCAGCTGTTTGACTTAACAGTAGTTTGCGTTATTCATTCTAAATTCATCAGTTGTTGTAGGTAAACTGAAGTTTTTCCTACAATAAGCACTGCCCAGCTAAGTTTCCTACAATGACAGTGGTTATAACAAGTTAATATGGCAAAACCCTGATCTGCCTAACAACTGTTGGATATAACGATGGTTGGACATAAAGTCTGATGAACATCATCCACTGTTCAATTACGAAACCACTGATCAAGACCAAAGTCCTGTTGAAGACAAGCACTGATCAACTAAATGTGAAACACTGTCTAACAACAAAAGTGGTTCAGCATCAACATTAGTTATTCTATGTTTGTTTATGTTAACACTGTTTATATGTAACAGTGTTTTTCACATCAGTATTTTATAGTCTGTTAGGTTGTTAGATGTCATCACCTCAGTGTTTTGTATGTAACAAATTTTATGACATCAGTGTTTATATATAACAGTGTTTATCACAACAGTGTTTACATGTGACAATATTTATCCCATCACTTCAGTGGTTTGATCTGTACTATAAATTGAACAGTTGTTTCATCTTTATACTAATAAATAAAATTCCTATACACTTGGATGATTATTAAGCTCCTCATCTTGATTGTTTGGGTATAGTATTCTTGAAATTGGTTCAAGCATTTGATTGTTCAAAGTTATCCACTGCTGAAATACAACCTCTGTTTCTTCAATCTCCATGTTGACCACTGTCTCACCAAACATCAGTATTTCAAAAACTGGTGGGTATCCACTGTTAGGAAAAAATAGCCACTGCTCACTTTTACATTGTTGACATCCACTGATATTGACCATCAGCGGTTTCCCTAAAAAATAGTCACTGCTCACATTTTTATTATTGATGTTGTTAATTATTGATATATTGAAATTATCAAATGAAAACTAGAATTACAATCAAATTACCATTTTACCTAATCTTTACATTCCAATGACATAAGAGTTCCTCCAACATTAAGCTCCTCATCTTGATTGTTTGGGTATAGTATTCTTGAAATTGGTTCAAACATTTGATTGTTCAAAGTTATCCACTGCTGAAATACAACCTTTGTTTCTTCAATCTCCATGTTGACCACTGTCTCACCAAACATCAGTATTTCAAAAACTGGAGTTGCAAATGGGTTTGAGCTGAGCAGACTTTTTATTGACACTGACATTGAAGAGATATCCTCTTTTAGGAAGAGGTATAGTTAGTAATATGCATATAAACATTGAACAGTATTATTTTGTACTTACATTTACTTTTTACGTTTTAATTTGATCACATGAATCTGTTTAGGTATGTAGAGAAAATTTCTGCTTCATCTTCATCAAATGAGCATGTTGGTTCAAATGTTATCTCAAGTGTTGAAGATGAGTTTCTTAATAACCCTGATTTCATGCTTATTGGTTTCCTTGGAACGATATCAACGGTGTGTATTTTCTTATAAGTACTCTACATGCTGAGTTTTTTTATACTCTTTTCTAAGTGTTATTATTTTTGTTTGATATTGATAGACAAAGAAGGTTTTGGTTCTTGGCACAATCACAGCTATATGCACTAATAAACTTTGGTATTACAATGGTTGTAACCACTGTAAGTCAGGTGTGGAGGAAAGATTTGTAACGAAAGAAAATGCGGATGGTTCATTTGATGTTGATCATGCAAAATCGTTGGTGTGTACAAATGATAAATGTGAAGGAGTCGACATCTATTCTATTCCGCGGTTTGAGATTACAGTTTTATTTCCTTATACTAAATACTAATATGAACCACCCTTTTGTTATTAGTAATACTAATGTTTTCATTTGTTTTTAACTTTGATAGGTTCAAGATACCTATTAGGGTGCAAGACTCTTCCGGTACTGTGTCTTTGACACTGTTTGATTTCGAAGCTTACAAGATTCTTAAGAAAACTGCCAAAGAGTTACTTTCAATCCAAGATCAGGTAACAAATACATGCATTCAGTTATTTGGCCATGTAGTTAATATAATTTAAAATTAATTTTTATAAAATTGTATGTTCTCAATTATGGAATCATTCTGCTCATTGTAATTTATATTAATTTTGATAAAATCATAGGTTGTTAATTCTGGAGAGATACCGAACCCATATCCTGAGATCTTTGACACATTGATTGGAAAGAGGTATGCGTTCATCATAAGTGTTAAAGACTATAACATTGAGCATCAGGTTGAAAACTATGGTATTTCAATAGCCACTAACGATGATGAGATCCTTGCCGCGCTTTCCGCCAAATTCAGTCTTAACCAGGTTTAAATCTTCATTATGTCATTCTTTTAATTTCATAGTCATATCGTTTTGAAATAGATTTATACCATTGTGTGTATTTTATGTTATTGTGTATTTTGTACTTAAAGCATGAGCAGTCCGAATCGTTGGATGTTCCAGATTCCTGCAGTTTGTCTACTCCTGTTGACCTTATGAAGGTAATATGAGAATTTGGTTATTTGTACTAAATTTTTTGAAACGTTAGTACTTATTGTCTTTTTATATCAGGATGAGATGTCATGCTGTGGTGACAATGTTACCCCTGCATCCCAAGCACTTGTAGGCACTAAGAATCCCTCTTCCGATGAAACAAAACGTAATATTTGTGAAGTGTTCGATGTGGATGATGCATTAGGTTGCTCCTCGACAAAGCGCCGCATCAGTGATGAACTGTGTCAGGATGAAGATGCTGGTGTTTCGACACTTTTGATTCCAAAGATTGAGAAATAGTTTTTTCAGTATGCTGTTGCCATGTTGAACTTATGGTTTTCGTTTTGTTGCTTTTAGGTGTTTGGTGGGTTATGTTTTGGACTGATTGTGTGGTTTTGATTTCCTGAAAACTTATCTGCTTATTATACTGTTATGTTCTAATATTATAATGAGTATGACCTTTCTTTGCATATTATAATGTATATTGTTAAATAAATATTGGGATGTTCAATAGTCAATATTTAAGTTTAAAATTTATGTGTATGAATAGGAGCAACAATTTATAATATATATTGTATAAACCCAAATAACAACTTTTTTATCTACAAACATTTGTAATCTTTAAGCAATTTTAATCTTATTATCTTATCTCATAATTTATATAGGATTATCAGTGGATGTGGTTGTTCTTTATTGGTTTTTACCGTTATCCCTGCCCACTAAGATTTAATAAGTATCCGTCATATTTTACAGTTTATAAAAAATATTTAATTTGTGCATGTTTCTCCCATTAACTTATTTAAGTAATCTCATTCAATAGCTTTTTTATATACTTCAAATTTTGTCTAAGTCATTCAAAGTATGTTGTTCAGAAAAATCGTAACCAAGTATGAAGCGTAAATTCAAACCCATTTTATTTGGTTTTTTGTTTGGCTTATCGATCCACGTTTTATTTTATTTGTTTTGTTTGGTTTACTTGGATAACTGAAAAAAATACAGTTTAACTTAATTATTTATTAAATAAAGATAATAATATTTTATTTTAAAAATCATATACAAATAAACCATAAACCTAACCGATGAACATCCGATTTACATTCCACAAAGATTACAAAATTTGTTGTTAAGTTTTTTATCAATGTAATAGATTGCTTGGAATAATTTATTCAATAATTTGAAACAATTCTATTTTGCTTTTCATGAAATGATTTTTAATTACAAAATGATAAAATGGAATATTATAATTTATTGAGGTTATGTTAATCCCTAGGTATGACATATTGTAATTCAAAATTTAAAAACCACTGTTTTCTTATATTTTTTTAATGTTCCTGATCTTTTACTCTTTCTTCTTTTGAAAGCATCTCCTTCTTTCATGTATGCAATGTCAAAGAATTCACGTTCATCTTCTACAGCTGCTAATTCATCTCAACGAAATTTACATAGTAAGTGAAATTATAACTTCTTAACTCATCATTTCCCAAATCAAAATCAGCTTTCAGATTAAAATCATAATTCTACTTGGTTTTTTTGTAGGTCCTCTTATGAGAACTCATGTTTCAGATATCTCTAACAGATCTCTTCTTTCAGATATCACAAATGGTAATAGCTTTTGAATTTGATTATAAGTATACTTTTTTCCGTTTTATGTTTCTAAGTGGACTGATTCTTGTGTTTCGTACATATTATATTTTCTCTGTTATTTAGTTACTTCACCAAATGAAAGGCGTAAGCTTCGAAAATTAATACTTGATAATAAGAAATTAAAGAATGCATCGTCATCATCAACGAATGTTCGTAACATCTTTTCTGACAATGCAAATTTGGTCGAATGTTCTGATACTACAGATCAACATATCTACTCCATTGCGTGTCGAGCAGTTAGAAATGCTACTGGTTCTTTAATTTCAACTACACCAGGTTTGTATTTTGTTTCTTTATTATTTGTTTTGATAAATACATTACTAAACCACATACCGGTACTAACATGAATGTTTTAATATTGGATGTTCATATAACAGCATTAACATAGGTACACCTCTAAATAGCAACCGTTGATATTCCATTACTTCTAGCATTATTAGCAGTAACAATCAGCCAATATTGGGTAGTAACTCTACGCTTACACGTCTGTCTTCTAGTAAACGTAACCTCGAGCGCAAGAAGCGTGATAATACTCATGTACCTATGCTTTCTTTGGATTCAGATCAAGACAATGTGTTCTTGTGCACTGATGAAGATCCTTATAAAGGGATATCTAAAGGTTTTAATCTATTTTATTGTTTTAGGACAATTGTTGTGTTCCACCTGTAATATAACTCTCAATCATTTGTGAACAGATTATTTGGACCATGGTGACCAAGTGCTTACATGTCAGCTTTGTAGAGCAAACTTATGGACATCAGAAGGTGGAAAAGGTCGTTTAAATTTAAATAAGCTATGTTATAGTATGTGTTGTGGGTATGGTAAAGTTCAGCTACCGCCTTTAAAGGATGCACATCCGTCTTATCAAAATTTGTTTTCTTCCTCAAATGCAAAAAGCAAGTTCTTCCTGAAGAATATAAGACGATACAACTTTATGTTCTATTTTACATCTATGGGTGGAAAGCTTGATTCTAATATCAACAAGGGCAATGCTCCATTTATATATCGTATCAGTGGCCAAAACTATCATTGCATGGGGAGTCTCAAACCTCCAGCTGGAAATGAAGCTAAGTTTTGTCAGCTATACATACATGATACTGAAAATGAAATAACATACAGACAGGCATTATTCAGGTACGAGTGATTTCTAAGTTCCATTTTTATTATATTAAAGAACAACTAGAAATTTAACCATTTGTAGTTCACTATCAGTTGTTAAGTACCATCACTTAATCCTTAATCACTGATTCTCTATCCACTGATTATTACAACAGCAGTTGTTAACCATTAGTAGTTCACTATCAGTTGTTAAGTACCATTAGTGTTTTAATCACTAGCAGTGCTTACAAGTTTTTCATCAAATGTTTCACTTAACAGTAGTTTCACTTAACAGTAGTTTGCTTTATTCATTTTAAATTCATGATTACAATTAAAGCCAACATAAATGCACACTTGCATTATGTTAAACATACAATACGGACACAAAGCGTCATACCAAGAAAGATAGAAGGATATCCAACTTGGTAGACTTGACGGAACTTACAGACTCGATAACAAAATACCGTAACATACAATGAGTTTTCTAATTTCTTCGTGATGAAAACTCAAGGAGTGAGTGGTGCACTTCGGAATGTAGCTGATAACCCCCTTTAGTGTAGCTCTTCGATTTTCCTTGAAATTCCAAAGCTCGCTAATTTCATATCTGCCACTGGGGTTATATTCATTCATATGCACCAATCAGCTTATCTTTTAGCAATTGATCGTTCTGATCAATCACTTCCTTATGTGCACCGCACTAACTTCTAGGAGGTTGTCAAGTATTCTCGCCAATGTTTTCGTAGTTGGTGTTTTGCGTATCTTTACATCCGCAGCCATTCTGTACAATAAAAACATCCATAGTAAGATGGCTGATACAGTACTTTCATAATGCATATACGTATACATATATGATGAACCCAATATGAGGAACCCAAAACACAGTTGATCTCATATGAAGAAAACACATTCAAATGACCAATACGAGGAACCCAAAACATATAGTCTTTAACCAACTTTATATGAGAAACAAAACAACAACCATACCCAGATTTCAACATGAACAGCAGAGACTTAAGAAACCCAGATTTCAACATTAACAGCAGATACTTAAGAAACCTGGCCCTGTTTTAAACGATTGTATATTTTAAACATTTCAAACAAACTATAACACAAAAACAATCTTAGATTAACGCCAAAAACCAAAAACCCAATATTAATAAACAGAGAAAACCAAAAACATCACAAACAAACCTTTATAATAACCAAAACCCAAACCTCTGTTTTTGATACCCGAGCCAAAAACCCACAATAATCAAACAATATTTTCACACAAAACCTGTTACATTCTAGCATATCAAAAACATATACAGATAAGAAGTGTAAAAACATCAGTGGTGAAAATGAGATATCATCAAACATCATTAAACATCAAGTTACATAGGGTTACACAAGCATCTAACAAGAACAGAGGGTAAACCATAGTGTCGATCATGTTTTAGGTATGTGATTTTACCTTGGATTGTTATAACAACAAATGGTCGGTGAGGAGATTCAATGAAGATGAAGATGACGAAGATGAAGATGAAGATAATGATCGGTGTTGGGAGAAGAGATTTTCAGATATTTTTGAGAAGTGTGATCGGTGTTAGGGAATTAGGGATTATATGTGTTTATCATTAAGGGTATAAAGGATATTTCACAATTGTCAAACAGTCAACAGAGGGAAGTGTGACGGAGGGACTCAAACTGTTATGAATTTATAAGATCAGGGGCTCAAAAAACCAAAAAATGAATTTAGGGGCTCAGGTTGATGTTTCACACATACCACAGGGACGCAAATTGCATTTTTCTCTAAACTTAAATGTTACTTTTTCTCAACATATTTTTTAAGTTTTGGGCTGATATCAGCAGATGTTAACCACTGCTCTTCCTTAACACTTAATCCTTAATCCCTGCTTCTGTATCCACTGTTTACTGCAGCAGTTGTTAACAATCTGTAGTTCACTATCCGTTGTTAAGTACTATCAGTGTTTTAATCACTAGCAGTGCTTAAAAGTTTTCCATCAGCTGTTTGACTTAACAGTAGTTTGCGTTATTAATTCTAAATTCATCAGCTGTTGGTAAACTGAAGTTTCCTACAATAAGCTCTGCCTAGCTAAGTTTCCTAAAATGACATTGGTTATAACAAGTTAATAAGGCAAAATACTGATCTGCCTAACAACTGTTGGATATAATGACGGTTGTACACAAAGTCTAATTAACCCCATCCAATGTTCAAGACTAAACCACTGAATAAGACCAAACCACTGTTCAAGACTAAACCACTGAAATGTTACTTTTTCTCAACATACTCTAAAAGTTTTGAGCTGGTATCAACAGTTGTTTACAAGGTTTTCATCAGCTGTTTGACTTAGTACTAAACTGTTTTTCCTTAACACTTAATTATTAATCACTGATTCTCTATCCACTGCTTATTACAATAGTTATGTTAATGTTTTGTTGTTTTTTTTTCTTTTAACAGCAAAAGAACCAAACCTTCATCGCCTGCTGATAAAGAACTTGATGATGAAATGATAGAGTAGTTGAGGGCTTTATTAGATTCACAAAATATGTTGGTTAAGACATATAGGATGGTCAGAAACCATTTTCACCAATCTCCAGATGCCAACCTTAGTCTGCGACTAATTTATAGAAGAGAAAAAGACGGCAGGACATATAACTTACCCACCACATCTGAAGTTGCTGCTTTGGTTGTCGGAGACATAGATGAAGCTATAGACCATCGTGATATTGTTGTCGAGACTCAGTCAGGAATGCTGCAGCGTATTAGCGAATTACACCCATCGTATCTTGCTCTGCAATATCCGTTACTTTTCCCATATGGTGATGATGGTTATAGAGTTGATATTCCTCATAGAGATTTTATGTCCACACAAAAGAAAATAAAACCAAAGTGCACAATGAGAGAATTTTTTTCATATAGGATCCAAGATAGAACTTATGGCTTTTCCTTAATTTTAAATGGGCGAAGGTTGTTACAACAGTTTTTGGTTGATGCTTACACAATGATTGAGAGCGAAAGATTAAAGTACATCCGTAGGCAACAAGCGAACCTTCGCTCTGAAACATTTGAGAATCTTCAAAAGTATAAATCTAAAGGTAAGGAAGTTTTAACAGATACTGGAAAGCCTGTTATACTTCCTTCTTCATTTACTGGTGGTGCAAGATTCATGCAACAAAATTACCTTGATGCAATGGCCTTATGTAAGTGGTATGGGTACCCTGATTTCTTCATAACTATAACATGTAATCCTAAGTGGCCTGAAGTAAAAAGATTTCTAGAAGATTCAACCATCAAAGCCGAAGACAGGCCTGACATATTGTGTCGATTGTTTAAAATGAAGCTTGATTCCTTACTCAAAGATTTTAAGGATTCCAAGTATTTTTGTGAGATTAACGCTGGTATCTTATTTTGTTTTCACATCTTATCCTCTGACGTATATTTTGTAATCAAGGTTATTAACTAATAAATCTATTTATTTTTCCTTTTTATTTAGTTGTTTATACAGTAGAATTTCAAAAGCGTGGTCTACCTCATGCACATATATGCTTATTCATGAAGGTCGATCACAAACTTCCAACCATAGATCACATAGATCCATTTATTTCTGCTGAGATTCCCGATAAAAAAGAAGATCCTGAACTTTATTCTCTTGTGACTGATTATATGATTCATGGTCCGTGTGGGAATGCTAATTTGAATTGTCCTTGCATGGTTGATAAAAGATGTTCAAAAAACTTTCCGAAGAAATTCACACCACATACAACTATTGATTCAAGTGGTTTTCCTGTATACAGAAGAAGAGATTCAGGTCATACAGTTATAAAATCTGGTGTTAGATTAGACAACAGAAATGTTGTTCCTTATAACAAAAGGCTTTTGAAAAGATATCAAGCACACATTAATGTTGAATGGTGTAATCAAGCCGGTTCAGTGAAATATTTGTTCAAGTACATTAACAAAGGTCCTGATATGGCTACTGCGGTAGTTTCTGGTGATACAAGTTCAACCATCAAAGAAAAGCCAAAAGACGAGATCAAGGAGTATTATGATTGTAGATATATTTCGGCTTGTGAGGCATCCTGGAGAATATTCTCTAATGAGGTTCATTATGGGTATCCTGCTGTTATGAGGCTTCCCTTTCATTTGCCCGACCAACAGAATGTTGTGTATGGTGCGGATGACGATATTGATAATGTTTTAAGCAAGCCTTCTGTTGCTTCTTCAATATTTGTGCAATGGATGAAGTTGAACGAGACAAATGAAGATGCTAGAAAGCTGACTTATGTTGAGTTTCCTTCCAAATTTGTTTGGATACTTAAAGATAGATGTTGGCAGGTACGTAAGATGTACCAGTGTGTTGGCCGTATTCATTCTGTATCTCCTGCATTGGGCGAACCTTATTTTTTGAGGATACTACTCAATAAAGTTAAAGGGCCTAGATCATTCGAGGAGATACGTACAGTTAACGGTCAATTATTCCCGACTTTTAGAGATGCTTGCTATGCGATGGGACTCTTAGATAATGACAATGAATACGTTGAGGCCATTAAAGAAGCAAGTTTTGAAGGACATGTTGGGTATCTTCGAGCATTATTTGCTACCCTGCTTTTGTCACATACTCTATCTCGGCCAGAATTTGTTTGGGAGAATACGTGGAAATACTTAGCTGATGATATTGTTTATAGACGTCAAAAAGAAACAAATATTTCAGGTTCTGGTCTTTTTTTTTAATTTCACATACTACATTTTGATTTTTTAGTTAATAATGTTAATTTTTTGATTTGCTAGGTTTAGTGCTTCCTGAATATCAGATTAAGAACCTTACTTTGTTGAAAATTGAAAACTATTTAATTTCCAATGGTTCATCATTACGAAGGTTTGTCACTATGTCGTACCCTGATGACGATTCCTTACATGATGCTTCTAATCGTCTGATCAATGAAGAGCTGTCACATGACCTAGGTGAAGTACAAGCTGAGTTTAACAGGTTGCATCAATCTCTTACAAATGAACAACGAGCGGTTTTTGACGAAATAATGGAAGCAGTTGTAGGCCGTAAAGGAGGCCTTTTTTTTGTCTATGGTTACGGTGGAACTGGAAAAACCTTTTTATCAGGGGACGGAGCCAATGTCAATGAAAAGGTGTACGTGCCTAGTCGTGTCACACTCCAACCGATGGCGGAAACATCGGGGCGTGGTACAGAGCGAAACAGATTATCCAAGAAAATCCATAACAACTATTAATGACAATATATTAATCGTTAACGTCCCATACCATCAACATATAAAGTAAAAACAGTTATTACAGATATTGTTTTAAAAAACAAATAAGTTGTTCCGACAACTCAGATTTATTTAGTTTGTTTCTAGACTCCCTAGCTTGATTCGTCACAGCAAACATAGCATCCTAAACACCTGTCACATACGTTAAAATAAAGTCAATACTCAGAGTGTAAAGGTGAGTACAGAAGTTTGATAGCATATAGTATAGCGAAATCGTTTACGCATAACCAGCATGTAACACGTAGAAATGTGAAGCAAGTAAGCTATCGACAATGACATATGCAACCGACATGACTGCGAGTGTAGAATGCGCAACATATTATCACCACTGTGACCATGTGAAGTAAAACCCTTAACAACCCCTGTCCAAGACAGGTGCTGAGTCCAAACTATAGTACTATCATTGCTAAGGTGTCAGGCAACAATCACTGTGTAAACATAACATACAAGCATTCATCGAGACACGTATAACATGCAGGAGCGGTTAGCGTTAAAAGTGTTTGCATTGTGTGTTGATGTGGTTTGATATAGATAACGTATGTAACACCCAAAAGTGCGTTAAGCGAAAGAGGGTTCGAGTATACTCACTGTATGTGTTTAGTAAACAAACACAGCCTTGGATTGAAAGGAGCGCGTGAGAGCTGGCTTGATCATAGAACGATAGCGTAAGCGTTGAACAGCGTGTAAGACAGCGCGTCGAATGAGATAAGTGTCGAATGGTGAGTCGATCGGATGGTCATCCGTCCGGATGACCATTCGAACGGTTGCTCATTCGAATGAGTGAATGTGTTTGTAAATCATTTCAACTTTTGAAGTTTTCGTTGTAGTATAAATCAAGTCATTTGATCGGATGGTCATCTGGACGGATGGCCATTCGATTGGATGGCTATTCGATTGAATGTGGGATATTCTTTGAAGTTTTGTCAAATTGTTTGAGTGTTGAACTTATAAAGGACAAGTCACCTGGTCGAATAGTCATTCGATCGGATGGTCATCCGATCGGATGGCTATTCGATCGGCGATCTAATGTTTTGAAAATCTTGTAAAATTTTGTAAGTTTAAAAGTTGAAGTTTTAATGGAGACGGCATGACGACGTGTCAAACAATGGGAAACCCACACCCAATCCAGCTCAGTCGATCGGATGGGAATCACCCCATCCGATCATACTTAACTGTTCCCGATGGAGTTTCATGTTCAACCCATGAATCGGTAGTCTCTCCGGTGGAAATCCGTTCTTAAACCGGTTCTCAACTAGAGTATGAGTAGAGAGCCTGAATGAGTCTAGGTTCCGTCGGTACTTAGTAAAAAGTGAAGGGAAAGTTGAAGAAAAGTAGAAATCAGTTGGAAAAATGTCTAGATTTTGTTGAGATTTATGTGAAATCGTGTAGAAATCCTTTAGATCTGAACATATCCCGATGAGATGAAGCCATACAACAGTTTGCATAAGAAACCGTGATTACGTCACCTTCAAGTAGTCCAAATCAGGTGTTTTCATGGTGAAAATGTAAGATTTCAGTGGAGAAGATGATGAGAAAGTGTGTAGTGATGATGAAAGTACAAGATTTAGGAAGAAACTTACGAAAATGGCCTTGAATCGAGAGAAAAGAGCTTGAGAGCGAGTTGGTCGGATGGAGTTGTCACATCGGTGAACAGTGATGTGACAGGTGGGTATTTATAGTGTGAGAGAGATAAGGCGGTGCAGTGCGTGTGTCGGATTTCCAGTCGATCGGATGGCCATCTGATCGGATGGTCATCCGGTCGGATGATCATTCGATCGGTTGGTCATTCGATCAGACGGCTTGTGCGAGTTAGTTTTCCAACTTTTGTTTCGTGCGTTGAGCGTTACGTTGCGTTTAAGAGAGTTGCGAGTGGGCATTGCAATAGCATTAAACAAGTAGTTTCACAAATAACATAACACCTAAAAAGCATAAAAGTAAATTTGCGTTTCGAGTTGCGATGAGATAGCGTTGCGATAGAGTTGCGATTGCGTTTGCGAATAACATCCCAAAACATATACGAGGCACACACAAGTAAAGCACATAATAACACACACATAGAACAATACTAATAGCTGCGTTTCGAGTTTGCGTTGTGTTGTGTTGTGTTGTGTTGTGTTGTGTTGTGATAGCGTGAAGTAACAATGCGATAAAGAGCGTTTTAAATGCGTTAACTGTGTTTTGAATAAGCGTTGTGAATGAGTTGTAAAATATAGTTTTAAAATATACCGAAAACCTGTAACACCTCGTAAAAATGTGTCTAATTATGTGAAGACACGTGTCCTAAACCCTAAACATGTAAAAGTTTGAGTTTGATGGACTAAAGTTGACAAACAGTGAAAACATGTATGCGAAGGGACTAAAAGTGTCAACATGCTAAACTTATGCCTCTGATTGACCACACACGGTGAACGTATTCTTAAACAAGTAAATATTCGAACATAAGAAGCCGTTTGTGAAAGAAATCGAAAGTTTACAAGACAAAGGGGTTAAATGTGTCAACATGTTAATTCTTACCTCTGAGTGACCTTTTAACGTACCTGGGGCTTCATAATATTCGATTATACTTTCGAGAGTGCTTGATAATGAATTCACAAGGTTTCGGTATCGTTATGTGATAATTATGCAAAATATCAAAAAGATGGGTTAAAAGCATCAACATGTTCAAATTAACCTCTGAGTGACCTTTAAACAAAACCCGAAGCTTAACGATACTCGATTACACACCCGAGAATAATTACAATCCATCTCAAAGATCAATTGTGCCAAATTTACGTCTTAAAGTGCTTTAGAGGGGTTAAATATGTTGAAAATGGAAGTATTTAAGGGTTTTGGAAGACCAGGGACCAAAGCTGCCAACTTGGAAACTTGTAATGAGGGCTCACGGGGCGCGACCACACACCCCTATGCCTTCGCGCGATGCGATGGGTCCAATCTGACAGACTCTTTTTGCCAGTTGCAGGTTATCTTCTTCCTTGGTCTCCAAACAAACCTTGATCGAATTCTACGAGCTTTTGATGGTTTTTAATACCACTTTGGACACCTGTGATCATCCCTGAACCTCCCTAACACATGGCATGATCCAAGGTTACTCCCTTCATGTATAAATAGAGCCATTGAGCAGCCACATTTCCTTGCTCATTCATAAATTTCTCATCTTTCTCCTTGCTTGAGCATTCTTGAGCATTTCCTTGGGATTCCTGATTAAAAAGGAAGCCCCCCCTGAGTTCAAGTTCGAGCTAGGACCCTATGTAAGTGTCCTTAGCCACTCTAGTTCGGTTTTATATGTTTAAAGACCGAAAGTCAAAGTTGCCGCAAAACGGATTTCACTTTAGGTTTAGACCTAAACGATCCAACCATTGTTCGAGGCGAATATGGCTACGTGATCGTAATTAGGTAGGTGTTAATCCCTCAAAAGGGCACTTCCTAATTATCACGTTTACTTAGTTAATTGTCGGGTCAAAGTAACTAGTCAAAAAGTCAAACTAGTCAGATTTTCAAATAAAAATCAAAACTGATAATGTAGAGGTTATGAATCATATTTTGTCACTTAAATAACTTGGTAAATATTATTAGAACATGTCAAAACATGTTCAACCTGACAATTCTAAGTTTAGGCTCGGTTCGCAACCGAAAGTCGCAAAAGCTTGACTTTTGCTTTGACACTCAGTTCTGACCCGATTAAGCTTAAGTCCTTTATTACATGACCATATAATGTTGTAGTATAACTCTCTGAGGTTATATTACATTACCATTTGAAAATTCTGAATTCTATGCATCTTTCCGTTATTGTGCTTAATATTGACCAATATGCCCTTATGGTCTAAAAATGAGATTTTTGAATATATAGACATACAAATAAGTTAAGTACTGATTTATAAACATGTCTAAACTATTTTGACATTTTATTCTGGTCTCAAATTGATGTTATGCAGAAAATCGTAAATTTAGCTTTTATAAAGTCTAAATTACCCTTTTATACATAAATCATGTTTAAACATAAATTTTGACCCAAAACTCTTGACCTACTGTTATGATATCATTTTTAGGAATTTTTGGAATGTTGGGTCAGATTAGATACTGACCATAACATTGAGTTCTTGTATAAATTATATAATTGACGATAATGCCCTTTTTGCAAATAAAATGTGATTTACATATGATTAACATGCCAAACCTTTTTCTACTAATATAATATGAAAAATAAAATATTTTAACCATCCAATGCTGGTTAGAAATCTCAGAATCACATAAGCTTCGCAAATATCGTCAATTATCGATTTTTACGCTAATTAGGTGCATAGTATGGTTTAAAACCATATTTAGCACCCAAGACTTGTTACCTACTGAATTTATAAATAATTTTTAATATTTATATAGTAGGTATAAGTGATGAACTCAGACTTCCAATTTTGTCCTTAAAAGCATATGTGAAATGACCAAAATGCCCTTTCGTGGCATAGTTCGGCCATAAATGGTAAACCACACATATGTATGATATCCTACTGTTATAACATCATAAAATAAATATTTTTGCAAGTATATTTCTGACCAGAACATCAGTTTACTTTTAAACCTCTTTTATAAATCTCAAAATGACCAAATTGCCCTTACGGGGCTTAAATCGGTTTTAAATTGTTTTTGGGCATATATGTTAACATCTTACTGATGTCTAAACATATTTTAAGCATAATAAAATATGGGACTTGTATATGGTTCATTCGGTTACCCGTTATGCGTATATGTGTTCGGTTCGGTTTATGTAACTAGTTTGCATGAATTAGCCGAAACGGGTTTAACCTCATCATCTAAACTTAAAATCCAGAATGTATTTAGTTTACCCATATTATACAAGTATTCAAACTTGTCGGGTCTAAATCACATTCCATTCCGGTCTCCGCTTAATCTAGCGTTTCGAATCGTAAAGTATCTTTAAAACTAACCGGTCTAAGGCTTTGACTTAAATAAGACCCGTTAGTATCCTAATAGGTTAATAAAACCTTCTTTACAGATTAAGTAGCTTCGGTAGAAGATATTTGCATAAGGTCTTAAGAATATACGGCTAAGTAGCATTTTCTTGCATATTAACTTAGGTAAATACTTTTAACTTATTTTCCTTTAAACGGGCTTGGGATACGGTAAATTATTACCGCTTGGTCGGGTATGAGATCATTTAATCGGATTGTGATTTAATAAATCTGCATAACCCGTTTTAATCTGTATTGTTTGATAACATAAACATTGGGGGTTAACGACCGTGTCCTGGATATCCTC